>JASDQU010221093.1:0-17830 GCA_032191745.1 Picea mariana
TTGGTGTACAGTCTCTTTGGCTCATTTCTTGAAGATCTTGATATTGATGAGTTTAATAAAATTTTGGGACATTGTGCATCTCATAATGATAAACGTTTTCTCCTTCTCGTAATATAGCTTTCATCGAAGTGAAATATTTGCATTCTCATTTCTTTGCATTGTTTAGAGTCGGTCAAAACATAATTTAGTCCTGTTGACGGGCGAAAATGAACGCTCGCCAACTGGAAGAGTGGATCCGGTCCGGGGTTGTCTAAATAACCCAAGCCATTTGGGATAACCCACCCTGACAGGTTTAACGGCTCCATTGGCCGATCTAATTCCTAGAAAAACAAAACAAAACAACTCTAAAAGAACTAATCTAAATAAAAATAACAATTTAAAACAAACTAATAAACAAATCTGAACTACTAATATATACAATTTACTATCTAATACTATAATAACTCTACGAAATTTAACATTCAACTATCAACAGAATTAAATCTTAATCACAAATGTACAACATTTACAAATTACAGATTTAAATGAAAACCTGCAAAAATCATTTGTAAACTGTCCTAAGACAGCAAAACTATTGTTTTTGATTTTTATAATTTTATGAGAAAGAAATAAACTGAAAAACTATCTAAGCTAAGCAACTGGAATAATAATTCTAACTAAGAACCTAAACTATATATATATCTAACTAACTACTTAAATTATACTAACAAATTAACTATTAAAAAAAATATAGCAAACTGACCTGAAGTAACGCTTCAGGTTTGTCCTGTGTATGATGGTCGATTTAGCTGTTTGGTGGGAGGAAACCCGCACCAGATTCTCCACGAGCTTCTCGTAAGCGGAAAGCTGTTGTGCTCTTCAAATATAAATAACAGGACAAACAAGACATAAAAATTACAACAATCTTATAATTTACAAATCGTCGCAGCTAGATAAATCTGTGTGCAAAGACTTGTACAAAGTGATTCCTTTAACGAAAAAGGTAAACCTGTAATTCATTAAACTGAAGCAAACTAATTCCTGTATTTTTAAATAAGAGAGATCAGACATGGACAGTATATAAATCAAATCACATCAACATGCAAAGAATTATGATAGCTAAAGTAGTCGATAATTAATTGCAAACTGATATGTAGAAAACTTGAAACAAAAGTCTGATATATTGAAAGAGAAAGTTTTTACAAGACATCAACTTTCATCCCAGTCTGAATCATAAATCCATCTTCTGGTTCTCTCCACAATAATCATGGTTTATTACAAAAAATTGACAAGTATTTAAAGACTTCCCACAGGGTAAAACATCCCTGTGGGAATTATCAAAACAGTTTACAAAAATCTGAGGATAATATCCCAAATCTCTATTTTTGACTCAAGCTAACAACCTAACACAAAACCATATCCAAAGTATCTCCTAAACTGCCATAGCATGCCCAATTGATCATTGTAATTCGTATGCACCTGAAAGAAGACAAAAATAGACAAGTTTAGAAGATATTTTATTGATATAATTAACAAAAATCTAATTTTTAAGACTAGCTACAGAATCTTGCGATTCTATAGCTGGTGTAAATTGAACACAAAATCGTTTCAAAATCAATTCAAATCTTAAAGAATATATTCAAACTATTGAACAATATTTGATTGCTAATTAGAAACCAAAAGAATCATTCAAATCGAAACTTGTATGCAAATTGGAACAAACTAAATCGTGGTCAACCGAATGATAACAGAGATGCATGCACTCTGTTCAATTTGTAATCACCAATTTGGGGTAAACAGAATCGCATTAGATAATTCGACAGCAATGAAATGATTTTCATGAACCAATTCCAATTGACACAAAATGTAACCGGTTAACAAATCATGCATGCAATAGTTTATGTCATTTCATCCATTAACAAAATCGTTTTCGAATCAAAACGAAATCAATAAGATCGTTTTTCAAATTGATATAACTATATTAAACATATACAAATGATCATACTAATTGTGGCACGCATCAATCATTTGCAATCAAATCAAACAAGAATGAATCGAAACCGTTTGGGGTCAACACAATCGTTATGAATCAACACAGCTCCACGATTTTGGCAAATAGATCTTTTGCACAGGTCGAATGTAATCAAAATCCAAACAAGAATATTAATTCAATACAAAATAGAGTCATTCCTGGCAAATCGAAGTCAATAGGGTTGTTTTGAGTTTATTAGGAACAAACAAAACTAATCGAAATCAAACCAAATCGACTATCCTAAATCAGACGAACATAATTGATTCAAAAACAAACCAAACCGAATAAAAAACCAATCAATTGCTAAGCTGGGCACGACAAAATCGCATAACCAAATCATAGCTACATTTGAGTTTAGTAAAACGAATCTACTGTACAGGATCCACAACAAAATCGTCTAAACTATAACCGAATCATTTCGAATGCATTAAAACGAACACAACAAATTTGAAAGCAAAACCCAATCCGTTATATTAATTCAAACAAACTCACAAAGTGAAATTAATATTGAAATTCATACCTAGACAATAAGAAACGACTTCGATTATGATAACTTGGAATTGACGAAGGCTGTTGTGGCCTCGATGTTCCTGAAGACAATTGAACCGATGGTTTTTTGTTTCTTGTCATTAGTCCGTAGCCTATCGTTCTCCTTTGCCATCACTGTCACCTGTTCTTCTAATGATTTGATCTTTGATTGCAACAAGGGAACGTCGGTGTAATAACGCTCTAGCCACACACTGCATTGGATGCATGATGTCTATTCGGGTTTTGATATCACAGGCGAGGGTTTGTTTACATCACCAGGGGTTTCATTATGCAGTTTGATTCCCGGGTAGTTAGGGTCGTTTTTTAGGCATGGGGGAAAATTAGAGACATATCCATAGGGTTGCTTGGAGCATATGCCATGGGAATAGGGGTACTCTTCAGCTAGGAAACGTTCGACATCAGAGTCCGAGTCTTCGCTCAGCACTATGGGATTTTGGTCGATGTCTTGTTTAGGTTTGTTCCGGGCAAGTCTCGATATCATTCGAGCATTTTTCTTACCCTTGTTGTCGACAGTAGGATTACCCTTGACTTTCTTACTCACAGGCTTCTTGACAGCCTCAGTCTTGTCTATTATGATGCCGGGTAGGTCGATGTCAGGGCAAACCGAGGGTTTGGCAGGAGGTAGAAGGATATGAAATGGCACAGGTGGCCCGACCATAGTCTTACTAACCACAGCCTTGTCAATTTGGACAGACTCTGGATTAGCAAAGCCATTTCTAGATAGAAAGGCTTGCCAATTATCGCCATGAAGGTTTAAATGGTGGACGACGATGAGTCTAATCAAGCTGTGATGAAACAAGATGCTATCATCCTTCTCGCGTTTGAACCTCTTAGACATCTTGTAAAGACTATGCAAGAAGTAATGCGGGATATTCAAGGGGTACCCTATGAAATTCATCAATAACCGGAGGTGATACAGAAAAACCAAGCCATACCGACCTTCACAGGTCACAAATTGTTTCACAATTACCAAAATATCGTGCCACCTGGGTTTGAGGGTGGAAATAGGCATACCTTTATCACAGGAGACAACCTTCCTTGATACGAATAGTAATGGCCACGGCACCTCATCAACTTTGGAGTTTTTAAACCACCTTTGGCCCGTGGCTGCTAGTCCTGTAGCAGAGCTTATGAATTCTTCATTCAGTTCAAGCTGTATGTCACCTACTTTAGCCCTGCACCCGTCAAAGGTGAGGGCGAATTGTTGGGCAACCGAAAGGTTGAAACCCTCGAACCTCTGTATAAACACCAGCCAACCACTGTTTTCTAAATCCTTACGGGCATTATCGAAAAGCAACAAAGCTTGGCTACCATTCGGCTCTAAGCACACCACCGGTGCCATAGACAGGAGAACATGATGAGCAGGGTTCACGGACTAGGGTTCAAACAAAGTATACGCAGGGGCAGAACGCTCACAGGCTTACCCGAAAACTTGCAAAGGTGAATCAGGATAGGCGAAAAGCATTAATGATAGAACGTGTGAAGGTGGTGGAGCTAGTTCAGCCCATGCAAAACAGTCATATCCACAGTACAACCGACGATGCATATAACGTTCAAACCACTATGCATATGTTAAAAACCATGCCATTCAATCAATTAATAAAATCTATGATACATTGACCAAACACTTGCGCAAGAAATAATGTTTGCATAGTTTTAAAACCAAAGCAATAATTTGAAATTACACCAAGGGTTTGATCATATGAAAAATGTGTTGTGTGAAAAGATTTATACCAAGGGTCTAACCACAATAACAATGTGTTTTCATAAAACCAATGTGTTAAGGGAATCGATCAAAGAACATATAAATCAAATCACCAATGCATCACAAACCCGATCAGAAGAATATCATCACAGTCTTGTAAAACGAAGTCATATTAACAAATAAAGAATGCAAAAAGAATAAGGATCTTGGAGTCTTGTCAACTGTATAACGATAAGTAAATTGGAAACGCAATGGGCATATCAACAAGAATGATCACAACAATCCAGTGACGATTTTAATGTGACTTCGAAATCAAAGTTTTCATGCTTGCAGTCGTGAAAACAATAACAAAGACAAGTGTGCAAAATTATGAAATCATAGTGTCGTTTTATTCAAGGATTGCGACGAAAATTAAGGTTTGCAAAACACTGGTGTAGGCATCTTATAAGGACAGTAGAAAAATGTGAATTGGCTGCCAACAATGGCGACACACTGGTAGAAGCAGTTATCTCTGCCAAAAAGAACAAATTCAGATTAGGTTAATGAGAAAAATTCTAACTCAAAAATAACAACCAAAAAAAATCGTGTAAACATCTTCATCAACCACATATTCCAGCAGTGTTTAAAGGATGAAAACTGATAAAAAGTCTTAAGACAAGAGAGCCACGATATTAAAGATAAAATCCCCAATACTGTTGACAGAGCCACTGTTGCCAGCAGGCGTCCATAGCCTCGACAGGGTTGCCATTTAACCCACTCTAATATCCGTATCCTGCCCAAAAGCTCCAGATCAGAATAAAGGACATGTTAAGGTTAAGAGGTTTCTTATTTACGAATTTTCATATACCCGACATTACTTCACTGCCAGCGGGTCTGTTCAGTACCCCGCCGAAGTTGTCTTGGCATCATGCATGCATTTACCCGCTTTCAGCAGACCTGTTCAGCATCCCGGCGGGTTTACAAGCACTTCCCACAGCTCTTTTAATGATTTATTTTGTTTTTTAACAATAAATAGTCGAGCGGGGTGACGCTGAAAATTATGATTTTTTAACATATTCTTTACAGACCTCATCAGAATTTTTTAGAATTGTCCTTTATTAAGATCCAGAGATGTTTCATTTACAGAACCAACTTTCTAAGGCAGGGAGACATATTCTGAGTCATTCCCTTAAGGAATAGGGACAGTGTAAAAAGATAATAGATGATCATGACAGGCTTTACTCAGAGATCGAAATAAGTTAACTTCTTTCAAACAACAATCTTTGCCAATCACAGATGTAAATTTCAAAAGTATACAATTGATGTTTATACAATTTTCTTAGTAGTCATTTCAGTGAAGGAATTTTCTGTTTTCTTTGTCTGAATAGTTCAGCATGCAGGTATGTGTATTTCCAAAAACACAAACTGATAAGCACAAAGGAGAAATCGAAAACAAAACAACAAGAGAAAAACAAACAAAAGCAAAATATGTACATAATATACAAAGGGTTGTCATCAAGCAAAATATCTTTTCAGAGCTTGGCCATTCACCGGATAGGTGTCAGGCTGTCCTTCTAGATTCCACAATTGGAAAGATATGGGACCCAACTTCTCAGCAACTAAAAATGGTCCAAGCCATAAGTTTTGAAATTTCGTGTGCTCTCCCTTTCCCTCATGCGGTTTGTCCCATTTTAAGACGAGGTCACCTACTTCGAAGTTCCTATCAGAGGCAGAGTTAAAATCGAACCAGCTTTTGACTACTAGTTGATGCTGATCTAACTTACGTTTAGCCTGGGCTCTTACCTCTTCTAGCTTTATCAAAACGTTAATTTGGTTTTCCAAAGGGGGACATTCTTCTTCTTGTATTTTCTGCGATAGCTGAAGTGAGGGAAGAAGAATGTGTGGTGGCAGAATTGCTTCTCTGCCATAAACGAGAAAGAAGGGAGAGTTACCTACAACAGTTTTTGGTGTTACCCTATCAGCCCAAATGACGTTTAACAGTGCATTATGCCAGTTTTTGTGATTTTCAGCCACCGTTCTCTTGATGATTTTAATCAGATTCTTATTTGTTGACTCTGTCAATCCGTTGCCTTGGGGGTAATAGCTAGCAGAATACTTCAATTTAATTCCTTTTTCCAAAGTGAACTCGCTCATCTCAAGAGAGGAAAATTAAGAAGCGTTATCGAATACTAAACAATCAAGGATACCAAAACGAGTGATAATATTCGAATTTAAAAAGGCAATTACCTGACTAGTATTCACAGTTCTTAACGTGACAGCTTCAGACCACCTGGTGAAATAATCTGTGGTTGTTATGATAAACTTATGTTGTTGTGAGGATGACGGGTTGATTGGACCTATGATATCAAGGCCCCACTGCTGAAAAGGAGAGTCTACTGAAACGGGCTACAAAGGAAAGGCTAGTTTTTG
Organism: Picea mariana; assembly: GCA_032191745.1. Lineage (NCBI taxonomy): Eukaryota > Viridiplantae > Streptophyta > Pinopsida > Pinales > Pinaceae > Picea > Picea mariana. The sequence continues at coordinate 6,675 of JASDQU010221093.1, forward strand.
TAACCATCTTGATGCTTTTTGACAAATAATACACTTACGACACAAGGCATGGGCATCTCTAAAAAGTGTGGGCCAGTAATAACCGGCTCTCAAAACCTTATGGGCAGTAGTGTCACCACCAAAATGACCACCAGCTTCTCCTGCATGCAATTCTAGTAAGACTTTTTCTGCTTCGTCTTTCTCAAGACAACGCATCAGTACGCCATCAAAATTTTGACGAAACAGAATACCATTAACCAAATGAAAGGAGGCAGACTTTAATCTCAACGCTCTTCTTTTAGTGGGATCCAGGTGACGGGGGGATGACCCATGTTCAAGACAGAATTTTATATCGTCATACCAAGGACTGACAAAGTTTTGTGCACAACAGATTACATTTTGATTGTGCTGTCCTAGGTTTGACATATCATTTTCTTCTTGTTGTCTTGCGGCTGAGTCAGCAACTAACTTGCATAACCCTTGGCCTCTCACTATTTGAGCTGGGGTAATTTCTATTTCGTACTCCTACAAGGAGGTGACCCAGTTAGCCCTCTTTTCTCCTAGCTCTTTCTGCACTAACAGGTTCCTGACGGCTGGATAAGGGACAATAACTTTCGTCCTAGATTTCAAAAGATAAGACTGGAAATGCTTGACTGCTTTAAAAATAGCGTAGGATTGTTGATCTACCACTGGGTAATTAAGTTCAGCGCCTTTGAAAGCAGAGCTCATAAAGGCAATGGGTACTTCATTGTTTTCAGCGTTCTTTTAAGTTAGTACTGCAGCATAGGAACGGTCAGAAGCAAAAGTGTAGAGTGTAAAGTCTTGAGAAAAGTCAGGGATCATGAGAGAAGGAGCGTCTATTATGGCCTTTTTTATTGCATTAAAATCTTGATTTTCTAAGGGTCCCCAATGATATTGGGCATCTTTCTTAATCAGATTCTGTAACGGCCTGACCATTTCGGAGAAACTGGGGACGAATCTCCTCACAAAGTTAATATGGCCTAAGAAAGACTACATGGATTTTTTGAATGTAGGAGGGGAAAGTTTCGAGATGACTTGAGTCCTTTCGGGATCGATAATCATCCCTTTGCTTGACACAATAAATCCTAAAATTTTACACTGTTCTACTGCAAAGATGGATTTTTTAGGATTCAAGGAAATGTCGTATTTACGACATCGCTAGGATTCAAGGAACAACTCGTAAATGAGCTAGATGATCGGTTTTGTTTTTTGAAAATACAGTAACATCATCTAAGTAAACTACGATGGTATGATTGATTAAGCCTCGGAAAGCGATGTCCATCGCTCTCTGGAAAGTGGCACCGGCATTAATCAATCCAAAGGGCATTTTCATGTAAGCATGGGTGCCCCATGGGGTGCGGAAGGTAGTTTTAAGTTGGTCTGGTGGAGACATCAAGACTTGGTTGTACCCCGAGAAACCATCCAATAAGGATAGCCTCTCAGAAATAGATACCTGCTGAAGGATTGGTTCCATGGGTGGGATAGGATAGTTGTCTTTATCAGACGCTCTGTTAAGGTTCCGAAAATCGACGCATAGTCGCATTTCCCCACTTTTCTTCCGAACAGGGACAAGGTTAGAAACCCATTGAGTGTGCCTAACAGGGAAAATAATCTTAGCGTTTAGGAGCTTATTTAATTCTTTTTTGACGGTCGATTCAAGCTTAGGGTGCATTTTTCTCAATTTCTGTTGAAAGGGCGAGGTTTGGGGTTTCATAGGAATGACATGTTGTATGATGTTAGGGTCGAAAGTTTTAAGGTCATCATACATCCATGCAAAGACATCTTTAAATTCTTTGAACAATTTAATAAATGCAACTTTTTCTTGCTCAGAACATCCTACCCCTAGATTAATGCACTGCAGATTGTCCTTAGTTCCTAAGTTTACTTTTTCATATGATAACGAGGAACTATTGGTTTTACAGTTGACCGATTTTTTGAATTTATCTTGAAGATCATAAAATTTCTCTAATCTAACTATAGATTTAGGGATCGAATTTACCATGTCCGATAAAGATTCAGGAGTTCTCGGATCTGGTATTACCATGAAATCGTGCAAATTGTCGTCGTGCGTGCGTTCATCTATCACCGCGCCTTGAAAAGTTTCTTCCATATGCAGAAAGCTAATAATCTGTTGATCATCGTCGAAGACTCTCCAGTTTGTGATGTTGTTGGGAACGGATGGCCTAAACAATAGTTCGACGAAGAATGCATCTGGGACAAGCCTTCTGCAGGAAAGAGTTTGGAAGCTACGTTAGCTAATAGATCTGCTTCAGAATTATTCAATCTAGGAATAGAATTTATATTGAAAGCATAAAATTTATTCATTAAATTCCATACCTCGGATTGGTAGCTTTTAAGATGCAGAGACAGACAGTGGATAGAATCTCTTACCTGTCTAACCATGATTTTGGAATCGCCAAAGACAGTTAAGTTTTGAATGTTCATATCTAAAGCTTTTTTGAGACCTTGCAGTAAAGCTTCATATTCTACAGTGTTATTAGTACATTCAAATTCTAGCCTACATGCAATCAATGTTTTGTTACCTGCCGGATCGATAATAACACAGCCTGCACCAGCTCCTTCTTTGGACTTTGACCCGTCAAAATAAAGAGACCAAATTTGATTTTTATAGGGTACATGGGACTGTTGTGTGGAAGTTGTTGGCTGCATGTATGCGACAATCTCGGACTGTTGTCTTGGGTTGGTGATAGCTGAAGCCTCGGCCATGAAATTGCCGAAGAAGGTATCCATCCCTTATACTTCGGGTGAATCAACAGTGGGTGTAAATGGTTCGTTGGGATCGTTCAAATCTATGACCGTGAAATTAAGGTAGCGTTCATGATTTACCTTGATCTTGTTGGGCTTGCCGTTCTCTAGAAGCCATAGGTGAGACCAATCTGTCGCGAAATAGCCGTGTAGCTGCTCTGACCAGTCCCTACTTAAAAACAGACCATACACTTCTGAAATATCCACAACAATAATATCAATGACTTGATGAACTTTGGTGTTAGACAATAATCTTATAATCACATTCTTTAATTCGCCTATGACCTTAACATTGGTTCGATCAAGTTGTATGATTTTTAAGGTGGAGGGTTCAACTTCAGCGTTAATCTTCTGACACACAGACCATGGCATCACATTGGATGAAGCTTCTGAGTCTACCATAAAATTGTGCACGTTTCTATTAAAGATTTCGAAATTTAAAAAAAATGGAGGCACATTTCTGCGAGTGCTAAGTGTGGTAGTTGGTGGCTTTTTACTCGTAGTTTCTAAAGCTACTTTATCTACATTGTTTACATTATTTACATTATTTACATGAAGGATTCCTTTATCATGAGGATCAGGATTATTCTTTGTGGAAGTCTTCTGAGGAACTTTATTCCGTACAACCTTGTTATTGCTTGAATTACCATTTTTACCATTCTCTGCGATGTTTTGCAACATTTTTTGTAACAAAGATGGAAATTTTAGTAACTCATAAACATAAATATTAGCCCTTAACTTTTTAAGATCTTCAACTACATCATAATCTAAGTTGGGGTTCACATGACTCTGTTTAGTCTCGGCTGGTTTAGATTGCTTTGGGAGCAAAGTCGTAGTGTTTTCAGAAGAAGGTTTGCTTGTTGTCTTACTCCTAGTGTTGTAAGGATGAACCGTCTCGAAGTTAGCTTGAAAGATGCTATCCAAGAAGTGTTCAAAAATATTTGGAGAAGACTCTTCTTCTTGAACTGTCTCTTGTTCAACAACCTCCTCAGGAATCTCAGGAGGCATTAAGTTATCCTGGGCTTCTAGAATTGTTTGAAGGGCGTATTGCAAACTTTCTATATTAAGGCCCTCGATGGTTGGATTAGGTCGGTTGGTGGGAAAAGGCTTCCGGAACGGGGGCTTGTAAGGCCCTTTGCTCGAGGAAGCTTCTTCGATCATCCTTTTCAAGTCTATAACTTGATTTGACAAATTTTGAACAACTTTAGTTAAGTTTTCTAAATCAGAGCTTTCAGGTTGTGTTTTACTTTGAGTAGGTCTAGGGAGGATTTTGATCTTCTTTTTGGAAGATGAACTAGTTTCTGTTTCGTTGCTAGTAGCGTCTTTTAGNTTAGATCGTTTAACCCAAATAGCTATACTTTGATGCAAGGCTTTAGTATAGTATGCTATTATAAGATTCTCGGCAGGCATGGAATCTGTAGGGATTCGGTTCTTAAGTGTTAAGAATCTTTGATTAAAGTATTTAACTTTTTCTTTTGGGTTCATTATTAAGTTGGAAAGCTCAATGACTAGGACTTCCGGAGGCGTACCGTCTTCTAACTTTGCCAAAAAACATGACTCGAACTTTTCCCAAGACACGATGGTATGGGGTTTTTGGGCAAAGTACCATGTAGAGGCATTGCCCTCGAAAGTATAGGGGAACAACCTATAGACTACGTCTTCATGCTCGACATTGCGGAGTCTTATGGCTAACATAAACTTTTTAATGTGATCTTCAGTGATCTGTTTAGAGTTTGAATCAAACTTGGGAAGCCACTTCTCCGGATGTTTGGGTAAGGGATGTTGATCTCCAGGTACAGCTACGGCATCCTGGTCAAGCCAAGGTCTAGCAGGATCGTTCTGGTTGGCCATTGGTGTAGTGGGTGTGGAAGGCTGAGAAGGGGAACTGCCTTCGTCAGAAGAGTCTTCTCCCGAAGAAGAAGGGGATGATGGAGGTGGTGAAGGTGGTATTCCAGATCCTCCTGCAGCATGAGTGAGAATTGGATCTGAAGGGTTCACAGTGAGGTTAGTGCCTCCGAGTTGCTCTCTGATATAAGAGAAATCTAAAGGTTGGTCCAAAGCTCAATTTGGTTGCCTCAAACGGGCTAAGGCACTATGTGTTCTTATGAGAGATTGGCGGACAATTTCTTGTATGTCACCACCTGTAGGATTTGGGGTTGCTGGCTCAACTGTGATCCGTGGATCGTCGTTTGATGTGGTTGATGTTTGAGGGGGAATGTTGTCGTTCGAATGACTTCTTGTCACTATATATGAGCGATTAGGTGGTGGAGGAGTCTTGTGACCGCCTTGTGCCATTAATAAATTTTAGGCCCTCCTTCTAGCGCCATTTGTTGATGGGAAAAAATGAATGCTCGCCAACTGGAAGAGTGGATCCGGTCCAGGGTTGTCTAAATAACCCAAGCTGTTTGGGATAACCCTCCCTGACGGGTTTAGCGGCTCCATTGGCTGATCTAAGTCCTAGAAAAACAAAACAAAACAACTCTAAAAGAACTAATCTAAATAAAAATAACAATTTAAAACAAACTAATAAACAAATCTGAACTACTAATATATACAATTTACTATCTAATACTATAATAACTCTACGAAATTTAACATTCAACTATCAACATAATTAAATCTTAATCACAAATGTACAACATTTACAAATTACAGATTTAAATGAAAACCTGCAAAAATCATTTGTAAACTGTCATAAGATAGCAAAACTATTGTTTTTTATTTTTATAATTTTATGAGAAAGAAATAAACTGAAAAACTATCTAAGCTAAGCAACTAAAATAATAATTCTAACTAAGAACCTAAACTATATATATATCTAACTAACTACTTAAATTATACTAACAAATTAACTATTAAACAAAATATAGCAAACTGACTTGAAGTAATGCTTCAGGTTTGTCCTGTGTATGATGGTCGATTCAGTTGTTTGGTGGGAGGAAACCCGCACCAGATTCTCCACGAACTTCTGGTAAACAAAAAGTTGTTGTGCTCTTCAAATATAAATAATAGGACAAACAAGACATAAAAATTACAGCAATCTTATAATTTACAAATCGTCGCAGCTAGATAAATCTGTGTGCAAAGACTTGTACAAAGTGATTCATTTAACGAAAAAGGTAAACCTGTAATTCATTAAACTGAAGCAAACTAATTCCTGTATTTTTAAATAAGAGATATCAGACATGGACAACATATAAATCAAATCACATCAACATGCAAAGAATTATGATAGCTAAATTAGTCGATAATTAATTGCAAACTGATATGTAGAAAACTTGAAACAAAAGTCTGATATATTGAAAGCGAAAGTTGTTACAACACATCAACTTTTATCCCAGCCTGAATCATAAATCCATCTTCTGGTTCTCTCCACAGTAATCATGGTTTATTACAAAAAATTGACAAGTATTTAAAGACTTCCCACAGGGTAAAACATCCCTGTGGGAATTATCAAAACAGTTTACAAAAATCTAAGGATAATATCCCAAATCTCTATTTCTGACTCAAGCTAACAACCTAACACAAAACCATATCCAAAGTATCTCCTAAACTGCCATAGCATGCCCAATTGATCATTGTAATTCATATGCACCTGAAAGAAGACAAAAATAGACAAGTTTAGAAGATATTTTATTGATATAATTGACAAAAATCTAATTTTTAAGACTAGCTACAGAATCTTGCGATTCTGTAGCTAGTCTAAATTGAACACATAATCGTTTCAAAATCAATTCAAATCTTAAAGAATATATTCAAACTATTGAACAATATTTGATTGCTAATTAGAAACCAAAAGAATCATTCAAATCGAAACTTGTATGAAAATTGGAACAAACTAAATCATGGTCAACCGAATGACAACAGAGATGCATGCACTCTGTTCAATTTGTTATCACCAATTTGGGGTAAACAGAATCGCATTAGATAATTCGACAGTAATGAAATGATTTTCATGAACCAATTCCAATCGACACAAACTGTAACCGGTTAACAAATCATGCATGCAATAGTTTATGTCGTTTCATCCATTAACAAAATCATTTTCGAATCAAAGCGAAATCAACATGATCGTTTTTCAAATTGATATAACTATATTAAACATATACAAACGATCATACTAATTGTGGCACAGAGCAATCATTTGCAAATCAAATCAAACAAGAACGAATCAAAATCGTTTGGGGTCGACACAATCGTTATGAATCAACACAGCTCCACGATTTTGGCAAATAGATCTTTTGCATAGGTCGAATGTAATCAAAATCCAAACGAGAATATTAATTCAATACAAAACAGAGTCGTTCCTGGAAAATCGAAGTCAACAGGGTTGTTTTGAGTTTATTAGGAACAAACGAAACTAATCGAAATCGAACCAAATCGACTATCCTAGATCAGACGAACAGAATTGATTCAAAAACAAACCAAACCGAATCAAAAACCAATCAATTGCTAAGTTGAGCACGACAAAATCGCATAACTAAATCATAGCTACATTTGAGTTTAGTAAAACGAATCTATTGTACAGGATCCACAACAAAATCGTCTAAACTATAACCGAATAATTTCAAATGCATTAAAACGAACAGAGCAAATTTGAAAGCAAAACCCAATCCGTTATATTAATTCAAACAAACTCACAAAGCAAAATTAATATTGAAATTCATACCTGGACAATAAGAAACGGATTTGATTATGATAACTTGGAATTGACGAAGGCTGTTGCGGCCTCGACGTTCCTGAAGACAATTGAACCAGTGGTTTTTTGTTTCTTGTCGTTAGTCTGTAGCCTATCGTTCTCCTTTGCCAACACTGTCACCTGTTCTTCTAATGATTTTATCTTTGATTGCAACAAGGGAACGTCGGTGTAATAACGCTCTAGCCACACATTGCATTGGATGCATGATGTCTGTTTAGGTTTTGATATCACAGGCGAGGGTTTGTTTACATCACCAGGGGTTTCATTATGCAGTTTGATTCCCAGGTAGTTAGGGTCGTTTTTTAGGCACGGGGGAAAATTAGAGACATAGCCATAGGGTTGCTTGGAGCATAGGCCATGGGAATAGGGGTACTCTTCAGCTAGGAAACGTTCGACATCAGAGTCCGAGTCTTCGCTCAGCACTATGGGATTTTAGTCGATGTCTTGTTTAGGTTTGTTTCGGGCAAGTCTCGATATCAATTGAGCATTTTTCTTACCCTTGCTGTCGACAGTAGGATTACCCTTGACTTTCTTACTCATAGGCTTCTTGACAGCCTCAGTTTTGTCTGTTATGATTTCGAGTAGGTCGATGTCAGGGAAAACCGAGGGTTTGGCAGGAGGTAGAAGGATATGAAATGGCACGGGTGGCCCGACCATAGTCTCACTAACCATAGCCTTGTCGATTTGGACAGACTCTGGATTAGCAAAGCCGTTTCTGGATAGAAAGGCTTGCCAATTATCGCCATGAAGGTTTAAATGGTAGATGACGATGAGTCTAATCAAGCCGTGATGAAACAAGCTGCTATCAGCCTTCTCGCGTTTGAACCTCTTAGACATCTTGTAAATACTACGCAAGAAGTAATGTGGCATATTCAAGGGGTACCCTATGAAATTCATCAATAACCGGAGGTGATACAAAAAAACCAAGCCATACTGACCTTCACAGGTCACAAATTGTTTCACAATTACCAAAAGATCGTGTCACCTGGGTTTGAGGGTGGAAATAGGCATACCTTTATCACAGGAGACAACCTTCCTTGATACAAATAGTAATGGCCACGACACCTCATCAACTTTGGAGTTTTTAAACCACCTTTGGCCCATGGCTACTAGTCCTGTAGCAGAGCTTATGAATTCTTCATTCAGTTCAAGCTATATGTCACCTACTTTAGCCCTGCACCCATCAAAGGTGAGGGAAAATTGTTGGGCAATCGAAAGGTTGAAACCCTCGAACCTCTGTATAAACACCAGCCAACCACTGTTTTCTAAATCCTTACGGGCATTATCGAAAAGCAACAAATCTTGGCTACCATTCGGCTCTAAGCGCACCACCGGTGCCATAGACAGGAGCACACGGTGAGCAGGGTGCATGGACTAGGGTTCGAACAGAGTATACGCAGGGGCAGAACGCTCACAGGCTTACCCAAAAACTTGCAAAGGTGAACCGGGATAGGGGGAAAGCATTAATGACAGAACGTGCGAAGGTGGTGGAGCTAGTTCAGCCCATGAAAAACAGTCATATCCACAGTACAACCGACGGCGCATATAACGTTCAAACCACTATGGATATGTTAAAAACCATGTCATTCAATCAATTAATAAAATCTATGATACGTTGACCAAACACTTGCGCAAGCAATAATGTTCGCATAGTTTTAAAACCAAAGAAATAATTCGAAATTACACCAAGGGTTTGATCATATGAAAAATGTGTTGTGTGAAAAGATTTATACCAAGGGTCTAACCACAATAACAATGTGTTTTCATAAAACCAATGTGTCAAGGGAATCGATCAAAGAACATATAAATCAAATCACCAATGCATCACAAACCCGATCAAAAGAATATCATCATAGTCTTGTAAAACGAAGTCATATTAACAAATAAAGAATGCCAAAAGAATAAGGATCTTGGAGTCTTGTCAACTGTATAACGATAAGTAAATTGGAATCACAATGGGCATATCGACAAGAATGATCACAACAATCCAGTGACGATTTTAATGTGACTTCGAAATCAAAGTTTTCATGCTTGCAGTCGTGAAAACAAGAACAAAGACAAGTGTGCAAAATTATGAAATCATAGTGTCGTTTTATTCAAGAATTGCGATGAAAATCAAGGTTTGCAAAACACTGGTGTAGGCAGCTTATAAGGACAGTAGAAAAATGTGAATTGGCTGCCAACAAGTCCATGTCATTTTCCTCTTGAGTAACAAAAGCCTTAAAATAAAGCGCTTATAAAAATTGATTAGACATTTGTATGTTTTCTGGTAGAAAACCTACATTAGATTAGTTGTAGGGTTTTGGAATAGGCATGAAAGATAACTTTCCAAAGATGGAAACCAACATAGAATATTGCATTAGGGAGCGATGAAATCCAATTGCTACATTTTTTCCTGGGAAGCCCTTCTAACACAAGGGTCAATCACAAGGTCGCATTAAGACTAGCATAGTTGCTCACTCTGCTTTGTTGGTCTTGGTGTAGAGATCGCGCGTATTATGGGGGTCACTTGAAGGTATACCCACAATGATGAGTGGAAGCCTTTCAAGTTGATTTTGGACTAGATACCCTGCCTTTGCACGTGGATCGAACTATCGACTATTTTTCCATGCATCATTGTTGTAATTGGTAACTTTAGTGGCCTATATCTTTAGGGTATTTACACAAGGTGGTTGTGGAGGGGAAAGTCCTCACGGTACCTGGAATCGACGTTGTCCAAACTCACTCGGGCTCCTTGGAGGGTATACCCACGATTATGTGTGGGAGCTTGCACCAGGGTGTAAGTCTGTTAAGTAGGTCGTCAACGTAGCTTTTCCACCCGCTCTATCTCAGCCCCTTCTTGTATTGTTCTCGCGATGTTGGATTTCATCACCAACTAGTGCGTTCATTGTGAAAAGGTTTTGTTTGTTTGCTTGCTTCCTAGATTTTTAGCATGTGCTGTCTGTTTTCCTTAGCGGACTCTAGGTTGGATCTTTGTTTTAAAGGCGTCAGTTCCCAGAATGACCAATGAAGGAACCCCTTTTCCAAGAGAACCTTTTTTTTTTCCTTCTTATAGAAACATTGGTCCTCCTCATATCACTACTTTGAGCCTTCCAGGTCTCACAATTGCATTAATGGTTGTTTTCCACTCAGGTAATCTCTAATGCAGCCAGTTCTTCGTTTGTAAGAACTTCCCCCTAAGACCATCAACCTTATGTTGATCATTCGCCTTCTTCACCAGTAAGATCTTCTTCACCTTCTCTACTTGCAAGGTCTTCTTCCATTTCATCTTCTTCATCGAGTGAAAGCTCTGAAGCTAGTAACTCGATGAATAAGAATAAGAAGAAAAAGAAGAAGAAAAATCAGGAAGGGTCCAAACTTCCAACCACTGCCAGACATGTTTGAAGACAACCACCAGTTACTGATAATCATGCTGGGAGTGTTGATGATGCCAAGATCACCCAAACAACTCATAAGTCCAAGTACCCTTGCATGCTTTGTAAGGGTATCCATGTTCTTAAATATTTCCCTAGTCTATCCAGGGTTATACAAGCATGGTCTGCACAACCTCGCCAACCCATGTCGTCAGCCTCTGAACAACATGTTGGTGACCTCCCGTTAACTAGTCACGATACAGTTGGGAAAAAGAAAAGTAGAGTCAAGTTCCCATGCATGATATGCAAAGGGATTCATCTAACTCACCTTTTCCCTC
>JASDQU010221094.1:4646-16564 GCA_032191745.1 Picea mariana
AGCAAAATGAGGAGAAGAAGTATGTGGTTAATTTGCAACATGATGTAAGACTACCGGGACTCCCATCCCTAAAGGGTAATGAAAAACAGTATGAGTGTCAAAAGTGAAAAAAGGTGCTATGAATGGGACAACTCATGTGGGTGAGAATGCTACCGGGTTACAGTACCGCAGATGCAAAATGGAGGTTTGGGTACTGCAGAGCCAGGAATGAGGATCCTAAAGGCTAATATCAGAGGGTGTGACTGGAAATGAAAGTGCAATTCAGTGGGATAGACTACTTGCCAGTGTTGAATATATACCTGAAGGGATGATGTCGATGACCGATGAGCGAGTACTTGCACACATAACAACCAAATACCCAAAGTGAACAATATCTGAAGAGTATCAAAGGTATGAGCTTGTATTTGACAAATGTGACAATGCGCATGCATACCTGGCCATGATGTGAAAAAAAGGTGCCCCGGGGGCGCCGGGTAAAAAGTGGCCCAGAGATAGTCATGAGGTAGGCGGCGGGACGCTGATCCCGTGGCTGAAGACGGTTTGAAAAATGGACGCCGTGGGCTCCTGGAATGGTGAGTGGAAGTTTGGAAAAAACCCTATAAATAGCTATAGGGCCCACATTGCCACCTCATTTGTACCTGCTACTACAGTGAGTTCCAGAGTAGATCGAGAGGTGATTGAGCGATTCTGAGAGCACCAGGCATCCGTTTCCTGACGTGCGAGATTCAGGTTAGTGGTCTGAACATCCTGCATAGCTATAGGTTTCAAATTTTTGGGCAGGGTAGGGATAGGGGGCCGCACGGGAGTTTTTAAGAGGTTTTTGATAGGGTGTGGATCCTAATGCATGGGCGACTCAGTGGAAGGCGCGCATGAGTGCGCGCCTGTATACTGAAAAAGCGCGCATAGGGGTGCACCTGTGGGGTAGATAGGCGCACATGAGTGCGCGCCTGTAGTTTGAACAGGCGCGCTCTAGAGCACACATGTGGGTATGACAGGCACGCTCTAGAGCACACCTTTAAAGTGAACAGGCGCGCATGTGTGCGCACCTGTATGGAGAACAGGCNTGAAGGGATGATATCGATGACCGATGAGCAAGTACCTGCACACATAACAACCAAATACCCAAAGTGAACAATATCTGAAGAGTATCAAAGGTATGAGCTTGTATTTGACAAATGTGACAATGCGCGTGCGTACCTGGCCATGATGTGGAAAAAAGGCACCCCGGGGGCTCCAGGTAAAAAGTGGCCCAGAGATAGCCATGATGTAGGCGGCGGGACGCTGATCCCGTGGCTGAAGACGGTTCGAAGAATGGACGTCGTGGGCTCCTGGAATAGTGAGTGGAAGTTTGGAAAAAACCCTATATATATCTGTAGGGCCCACATTGCCACCTCATTTGTACCTGCTACTACAGTGAGTTCCAGAGCAGATCGAGAGGAGATTGAGCGATTCTGAGAGCACCAGGCACCCGTTTCCCAGTGTGCGAGATTCAGGTTAGTGGTCTGAACATCCTGCATAGCTATAGGTTTCAAATTTTTGGGCGGGGTAGGTACAGAGGGCCATACGGGAGTTTTAGGAGGTTTTTTCTAGGGTGTGGGCCCCAATGCACGGGCGACTCAGTGGAAGGCGCGCATGGGTGCGTGCCTGTACACTGAGAAAGCGCGCATGAGGGCGCGCCTGTGGAGTAGACAGGCGCGCACTCATGCGCGCCTGTAGATTGAACAGGCGCGCTCTAGAGCGCGCCTGTGGGTATGACAGGCACGCTCTAGCGCGCGCCTATAAAGTGGACAGGCGCGCATGTGTGTGCACCTGTATGGTGAACAGGCGCGCATTTGTGCGCACCTGTGGGGGTAAAAACCGCACCTTGGAGGCAAGGTTTCAGGGTGAAAAAGTAGCTCTTTTTGATGTTTTGGATAATTGCCTAATCTAATATAGGAATCTGGGTTGTGTGCAGGCAACGATCAGTGAGCATGGAGGTGCGATGGCGCGAGTGGGACTGGGAGCCGCTGCGGGAGGCGGTGGCCGAGGCGAGACCGACAGTGCGGGCGTCTTTAACAGCCAGTGGGTTGCTAAAGTTTTTTGAGTGACCTCTGATACGGGCCCAGGAGTATCTGCTCCAGTTTCTGATTGAGATGTGGAGCCTTGAGCAGCACTGCTTCCTCATGCGAGGAGAGCAGGTCGCCTTCACTATGGTGGAGGACATCTATTTTTTGACGGGGCTCCCCTTTTGGGGAACACCGTTGTCGGCAGTGCCTGCGCTGCCGAGGGACACTGAACTGGCAGAGGTCGCCGAGCGATACTACTCAGGCGGGCACTATATGACTGGGTCATCCGTGCGTATCAGTGTGATAGATGTTCTGTTGCATCGTTGCGTAGCAGCGATGATAGTGCGGGTGTACAGGACCCGAGCGCCCCACCGAATTAGTGGTAGAGAGTTGTTGCTGATGGAGAGGGTGGTGGTGGGCCGTGAGCGGTTTTCCTGGGGTCTAATGCTACATGCACAGATGATTGCACAGCTGGACTGTTGTCGGTCTACAGGCAGGGGGGAGTTTGCTTTTGGCTCCATCTTGGTGGCCTTTTTCTTGGAGAGGGTGCCGACATTGCGGCCGAGGGTGGTGTTGGAGGTACCAACGATACGAGAGTCGCGCTTGAGGCGTTGGTCTGAGATTTCGGTTCGCCATGGCGGTGGCGAAGGTGGCCATTACTTCACAGAGGAGGCAGCTCTGATATGGTGGTAGACGCCGCAATTTATACTCCGGTTCCCCTATGCTGGGGTGGACTTCCGGGGGGATCCGGATATGGTACTACCTCCTGGGGAGATTTTTGACCACAGAGGTATGTTGTGTATTGTTGTGATTTATGTTTGTGATTTTGATATACCAGTTCGTATGTTTGATGTATAGACGCTGATACCATATGTTGTTGTTTATTTGGTGCATGTGCAGATGTGGCACCTCACGGGCGTGAGGTGGAGGTGTTCAGAGCGCCCGCGCAGTGAGAGCAGGAGAGACCGCCGCGTGCAGGGAGACGGCCGAGGGATGAGGCTGCTAAGGGACCAGCAGGGCCCGAGAGACCAGCGCAGAGGCGCCGCTTTGATGACCCTAGTGCGGGGCCATCTCATGCTCCTCCGGCGGCAGTCGGAGATGACGATGATCTAGTCCGTCAGTTTGAGACGGTGTTGCGAGACATGCCTGAGGGCATGTGGAACCGTATCCAGGACGAGGAGTTCCTGGAGCAGTGTGTCGGGTTACCGCCACCATGGCGGTCGATTATGCGGGGAGCAGCTGTTCTCGCTGCGATGACGAGTGGACGCCTGTCGCCTGGGCAGGGCGGTCCTGCGGATGTTCCACCACCACCGCCTGGGGCAGGTGGGGGTGGGCCACCACCGCCTCCTGAGGGAGGGGCAGTTGGGGGTGCCCTAGAGGCCCCCTAATTGTATGGGGCACTTTTGTACCATTTTGATAGGCTGGTGAGCCGATTTTTTGTATCGGGATGCGGCACGGGCCGGTGGGCCGATATATTTTTTGTATGTAAACATTCGGATGGCCGGGGAGGCCTTGTTATATATATGAGTATACACCTTTTATGAGATCCAAATGTGGTACATGTGTTTTGTTTTTGATGATGATGATGTCTATGTTTCCTATATGTTGTGACAGGATGTATGAGATGCTTATGTCTGTGTATTTTGATGTGATATATGCCAATCTAATACCATGTTAGCTATTTCATCTGTTGTTTGATTCAATTCTCTTGGAATATGTGTAAATGTAATGGAATCAAAATGTCGAGATAACAGTCTAACCTGCAGGTATTTGCGAAAGAGGCACGGATCGTGTACACGGTAAACATTGTTGAGCTAGAGAACGACTAACTATGAGTCAAGGAAAACGCTAAGGTGACGAATATGATGATGTCAGGCGTCGGTCAGGAGGCAAATGACATCCATGTATTCGGCTTGGTTATTGGTTGCTGGTCCTAAACAGATGCCGCCTGAATGTAGTAGTTCATGTGAAGGGGTGTAGAGAGCCCAAGCAGCCGAAGTGAGATTTTGTGTCCAACGGCTGGCGTCGTCGGCATAACCAATGTGGTAAGCTGGTGGAGGAGTCATCTGTCAATAGCACAAAGGATAGTTTAGACGAGAGGGTAGGGAAAAAAAGATTAAAAACACTAAACAAGAAAAAGTAACCTAAAGTAGCATGACTACTTCTAAGCATAAAATTTCTTGAGGTATAACCCATTGACGGGTTCTTTGAGTGTGAGGCCTTCGGGGGAGGCCAGGATGTATGCGCCTTTAGTGAGGCAATGTTGAATGATGTAAGGGTCATGCCAGAGTGATTCGAATTTGCCGTGGCCAAAGGTATCGTGAGCGATATCATAGGTGAGGACAAGGTCGCCTTCATGAAATGATCGAAGTTTGACGTGGCGATCAAAGGTAGCCTTGGATCATTTTTTAGCTACCTCATTGTTCTGTAATGAGGATCGACGATCTTCATCCAGAGACTCAAAGTTCAGTAAGCGCTTCTCCATTGGAGCAGTATCGAGTAAAAGCTCGATTGCGGTGCGAAGGGTGGGAATTTTGCACTCGATGGGAAGAGTTGCCTCGATCCCATGGACTAAATGGAATGGCATGAATCCTGTGGTGGTCTTCACTGCCATGTGGTAATCCCATAGTGCAGAGAATAACATATGATGCCAATTGGTTTTATGTTTATTGACCGTGCTTTGCAACATGGTCTTGAGGACTTTGTTCACTGCCTCGACCTGTCTGTTTGATTGAGGATAGTATGGTGAGGCAAACTCATGGGAAAATCCTAACCGAGATGAGAGTTCGACGAAGATCTCATTCTCAAAATGTTTCCCATGATCGGAAACTAGTTGGAGTGGTACTCCGAACCGGGATATGACGTGGTTAAAGAAAAAACGCACTGCAGTGTCAGCGGTGTTGTTGAAGGTGGGCATAGCTTCATCCCATTTGGTGAAAGTAATCGACAATGACAACAATGTATTTGTGACTATTGCTGGAGGGGGGATTACAAGTCATAAAGTCAATGCCCCATTTACAAAAGGGGCCGGCGGTGATGACTGGGTGAAGAAGAGCGGGGGGAGCACAGGCTTTGTTGGCATAGAGATGACATTGCTCACATCGTTTCACGGCATGAATGCAATCATGAAACAAGGTAGGCCAAAAGTAACCAGCCCTGATAATCTTTTGCATAGTGGAGATACCGGAAAGATGACCCCCACATGCGCCTCTGTGGCAGTCGTTTAAAAATTTGTCAGCGTCGTCAATAGTCAGGCAGCGACGAAGAATGGTGTTGACACCTCGCCGATATAGGATGTCACCGATAAGGAGATAGCGGGGGGCCTTATGGCAAATGCGCCGACGATCATCTCATGATAGGTGATTACCGAACTTTTGAGTTCGTAGGTAGATGAGGAGGTCGCCATACCAAGGATCGTTAGAAGCGATGTAGAAGAGATGTTTGTCAGGAAAGTCAGTATTGACGGGGGCACTGGGTGTGTCAGAGGGAAGGGCCGTGACTAGTTCGGCGAGAACGAGGGCCTTCTTACTCTTTGGTGTTGAGAACTCGAGGTCTTAGTCCTGAAGGATCACGATCCATCGAGCGAATTTTCCGTTAACTTGGCGATGGCTGAGCAAATATTTCATTGGGTTGGAATCTGCGACGACCTTGGTGGTGCGAAGCAGGATATAATGGCGCAGTTTTTGAACTGCAAGGAAAACTACAAGATCAAGTTTCTCTTCATGTTTTTATTTCAGGGGTGGTCCAGAGAGGATCTTACTAACGTAGTAAATGACATGTTCACGATTGTCATCTCCGAGCTAGACAAGGACGCCAGCTACTGATACATCGGATGCTGATACATAGAGGATGTAGTCGCGACTGTAGTTAGGTGCACTAATCAGAGGTGCATTGGAAAGCGCTGCTTTCAGATCGTCAAACGACTGCTGGGCATAATCATCCCAATGAAAAGGGATGTCGTGATGTAGTAAGCGAAGGAAACCATGTGCGCGTATAGCATAATCAGGAACAAAGCGTCTAAGAAAGTTGGCTTTGCCTTGTAGACTCTGAAGTTTTTGTATATTCCGAGGAGGTGGAATCTCGGTGATGGCTTTGACTTTGAGGGGGTCCATGGTGATACCGCTTTGTGAAATGATAAAACCAAGGAGGCGCCCTGCGGTGACACAGAACACACACTTGAGGGGATTCAAGCGGATGTTGTACTGGCGGCATCGTTGAAAGATGATTCGTAAATCATCGAGATGCTGGGTGCATTTCTTAGATCGAGCTGTGAGGTCATCTAAGTAGGCGAGGATGATTTCAGCCAGATCGTGAAATATGTATGTCATCACCCGCTGGAAAGTTGCGTCGGCATTATTTAAGCCAAAAGGCATGACATGATATGCGAAAGTACCCCATGGGGTAATGAATGCAGTTTTATACTGATCGGCTGGGTGTATTTGAATTTGGTTATAGCCAAAGAATCCGTCCATGAAGGAGAGAGCCTCATGGCCAGCGCAGTCATCAATAACCTGATCGATGAAGGGCGTTGGAAAGTTGTCTTTGGGACATGCGTTATTGAGATCGCGAAAGTCTGTGTAGACGCAGATAGTGCCCTATTTTTTGTCGATGGGTACAGGGTTGGAAACCGAGGAAGTGTAGGCGATGGGGTAAATAAACCCGGCTGTACGTAATTTGTCAATTTCGGCTTTGATAGCCGCGGCCTTGGATGGGTGTAGCGGTCGTTGTTTCTGGCGGACGGGTGTGATGTTCGGCCAGGTGTCGATGCGATGCTCGATGATAGATGGATCGAGCCCGTGCATCTCTTTGTATGACCAAGCGAAGATATCTCTGTATTCTTGGAAGAGGGCTTCGTATGCGGAAATTTCCTGAGAAGTGCAAGCAGCTCCAATGGTGATTTCTTCGACGACACCACTTTTGATGGAAATGTCGATTTTGATGGTGGGGGAAATGTTGGCCATATTACCTTCCTCAAATGCATCAGGGGCTGGGATGGGATTCTTGAACCAATCAATAGTTCCAGATGGGATAAAATCTTTGGTTTTGACCGCGTACACGAGGTTTTGATTAGGAGGCATGAGTGCTTCCTGTGGGAGGAAGAGTGCATGATGATGTAGTGCGTCCCAAGGAAAGTCTGGGCTATGTAGTTCTTCCAATATTTCCTCGTCGTTTTGGAAACAACGGGAGTATAAGGGATCATGATGAGTGATCTCAGTGCTAGTGTGATTGCCCCCTGCTGGAGTAGCAAGGGGAGGTGTATAAGCAAAAGGTGAGGGTTCACTCGACATAAGCCATATGTTGAAGTACTGAGGGGTACCGGTAGTGGTTGGGTGGGGGGTCTCTGCATGAACAGGAGATTTGGGAGGATTGTGGGGTAACTCCTCAGAGATGTCATTTAAGAACCATGGAGGTGTTGGGAGTGCCTCAGGCTCTAGAGAAATGACGCGATGATCTTCGGGTGGTAAAGTAATGTCGATGATTGGCTCGGTGGGTTGGTGTCGCCGGGCCACTTGACGTTGCCTGTAGGCAAGGATCATAGGACATTGGTATGTAAAATGGGCTAGTGAATCGCAGAGAGAGCAAGGGCATCTCATACGTTCATTAACTGAAGTAGTGACATAACGAATGTCAGTGATGTTTGAAGAGGACGTGGCGGGGCGTGGGTTGTTCTGGAAATTCTGGCGTACATCCGCTAACGTCTGCTGAAAACGTGGCAGTGCTGGGAAATGGTGAGTGTAATGGCCATATTCTAAACATATAGCACACGCAAATTTCGTCCTCAACCCCTTACTACTGGAAGGGTTCGTGGTATTGGTACTTGCAGTAGTGACGGGTGTTGATGGAGTGGGATTGGGGGGAATTAAATTCCGTAGTTCACGTAGGGATGGACAATTGTTGGTTTGGTGGCCCTCCTTCTCACATAGTTCGCAAGGTGGTGGAATGCGTGGGGGACGGGGAGCAACGGGCTCCTTCTGCTTCCTCCTGCCCCCAGCTGTAGCCGGGGGGGTAGGGAGTATGGAGGTAGTGGGGGTGGTGGGCGTGAGGACAGGAATCGCCATGGGGAGACCTGCCTGTGGACAGGGGACCATTTCAGGTGGATGTAAATACCACACTGGGATTGCTAACACCATATTGGGTAGTGTGAGCGTTGCGGCTACCTGGAAAGCTTCTACACCCGGAGGTGGGTAGAATAAGGGAGTTTGAGTGAGGGGTCGGGGAACTGTCTCCCAAATGGGACTAGATCCCTGAGGGGGTGTGGATTCGTGGACTGTAGGGGTCGACAAATTCGTAGGAGGTTCCAATGGGAGTGGTGCTGCGACTGCTGAGACGTCATGAATGACTGGAGCTTCCTGAGGAGGACGAGTACCCTCCATGTGAGTTTGATTAGATGTAACGATGCATACTTGATTAGGGGGAAGGAGTGGTGGTGCTCCATGGTACGTCCCTAACAAGGATGGATCTTTGAAAATCCCGGGACCCATCTCTATGAGTGGATATACGTCTTGGTTGGTGTGGATAAGGGGAAGAATATTATCGACATTGGCAGAGGGGTTGGGCTCATAATATGAGACTTGGTCGACGGTTACCATCTTTCCGTTGTGGGGAAACATGATTATCCGAAAGACGGAAGAGGCCACTGCCCTCATAGCGTACATGTAGCTACGTCCAAACAAGATATTTTAATCGAGTGTGACGTCGATAACTTCTATATCANATATGAGACTTGGTCGACGGTTACCATCTTTCCGTTGTGGGGAAACATGATTATCCGAAATACGGAAGAGGCCACTGCCCTCATAGCGTACATGTAGCTACGTCCAAACAAGATATTTTAATCGAGTGTGACGTCGATAACTTCTATATCAATGAGAATGGTTTTGCCTCCGAGTTCAATGGGGACATTTTGAAGGAGCCCTTTAGGAGAGGATGGCTGTCCATCATAAGCTCGTAATGTGATGGCGGATGGTGTTAGTTCCGGAGAACCAAGTTTTTGCCATACTGTTTTGGACATGATGCATGTAGATGCCCCTTCATCGATGATACACCGATGGATGGCGATGTTCCCTATTTTGACTGGTACTTGAATAGCAACTGCGACAGGAAGGCGAGGTTCGCTACTATCAAGGTCAAAGGTGATAAGTCGAGTATCGGTGGGGTCGACTGCCCCCAAGGCGGAAAGTAGTGATTTCCATTGTGTCGGACAAGTCTGAAGGACTTCCAAGACATACATGGCGGCTGGGGATTGCGCTAAGTCGTCTACCAAGCTGTAATTGTGAGCTGCCCTAGCCTGTGGGTTGTGAACGTTCCTGCACAAAGGGATGCAAGGGATATGTAATGGTGGTTCGGCGGTAGGGCGAGGGATGACTAACGGGGGTACCGCTGGTGTAGGGTTTGTCTCTGGAGAGGTAGGAGTAGACTCAACCGGATACTGACGATTCCGAGTTTGCAGAAGGATCTCTTCCTCACTGGTGAGGAGAATGGTACGCTCAGCTGGATTGTTAGGGTTGTGGTATTGTCCTGCTTGAGGTGGGGGATGCTGTGCATCCTGTTGTGTGTTTACCACGCCCTGATGTGGAATAGGATTTTGCAGTACGGCGGGAGGGGGTTGTTGCACATATTGTTTTTGTGCCTGCTGCGGGGCAGTTTGTGCAGGGGTAGGGGGAAGATTCCCCGAGTTTTTCAACCTTTTGAAATCAGCGATCTGGGGGCAATGGTGGGTTTAATGACCGTACACGCCACAAAGAGCACAAGGGTGGATGGTTTTAACAGTATTCCTCCCTTGGCGTTTGTTGTTATTGCCCCCTTGAGGGTTTTGGTTCCCTTGGTTCTGGTTGCCCCCAGGGGGTTGGCGTTGTGGGGGATGGTTCCCGCCTTGACCAGGATTGTTGTTATTCCTATTCTTTCCTTTCCTCCTGTTATTGTTTGCTGGATGAGGTGGGTTGGCGGTATTCAATTATTCAAAATTCTGATACTGTTGAGCAGCGGAAGGTTGAACAAAATTCACCCCCGCATGGGGATGTGCGGGTGCAATGGGTTATGGGGGACCAGGGAATGGGAAGTATGGATGTTGCGGTGGTACTAATCCATAGGGTACATAGGAAGGCTGTGTGCTTTCACTAGTACTGTAAGCTGATAATGAGGGAGTGCCACTGCTTGTGGAAATAGGTGGATGTATGGGAGGTGCCGGGGGAGGTCCACTGATGGGTGGGGGTGTAGCAACAGGGTATGACTGTTGATAAGCGGGTGGGGGGTAGTAAGGAGTGCCCCCATAAACCGGCGGGTATTGAGGTGTGCCATACATCGGTGGTTGTTGGGGTTGTGGACCATGGTGTTTGGTGGCACCTATTAGTCCGTCTGCTGAATGAGACATCCCAGGTTTGTCTTGGCCAAATGGTGTAGGTTTAGGAAGATCAGGAAGTACTGTGTACAAATATCCTGACTGTGCATAGATGAGATCATATTGTTGGGCCTTACTTATGGCTTCCTCTTCAGACTATGGGAAGGTGGAAGCGACATCTTTTCCAAGGAGAGAGACAAGTGATCTAAGAAACCAGTCAAGGCACTGTTGCTTGGTGGTTTCTGCTTTGCACAAACTACGTCGCCTACGCCACTCATGAATGTGGTCAGCAATGTGGGTGGCTGAGGTCTGTTTGAAATTGGACAATAGTTCTAGACCATTGTCATGGAGGATGGGTAATTGGAAAAAGGTCAAGAAGGCTTTGGCTAATGACTCAAAGGTTGAGTGGTACCCTGATTTTTCTTCGACATACCATTTGGCTGATGGGCCAGTAAGTGTGCATTGAAACAATCGCAGTCTGACGGAATCGTACATGATGCTATTGGAAGAACACCATAGATGAAAGGTCATAACATGGTTGGTGGGGTTATCCCCTGCCTTTCCTTCAAACTTTGGTATGTCTGACGGAAGTTTAGTTGGCATTGCAGGCCATGTGGGGTCATGCAATATAGGATCATTTGTGAGTTTTGTGAGATCCGGTATGTTGAGAGAGGCTAAGTATGGCATCTGTAGTGGGGGGTTAGGGTTAGATCCAGCCATGTTGTGTTGCGAACCTGACCCTTGATGGGGACTAGGTGGGTTGGTGCTCCCTCCTTGAGAGGAAGTGGGTCCCCCGCTTCTGTGAAGAGGAGAGCGAGTGGATGGATGTCCTTGGGAAGTTGACCCAAGTAATGTAGAACCAAGCAAAGTTGATCTTATGACAGTAGCACTCACAGGAGTGTGTGAAGGAGGTACCGATGAATGGGTACGACCAGATACTCCCCCTAAGATAGGAGGAAGGTTGATTAAACGTCGAGAACGACGGGGGTTCTGTGGTTCCCCTATGATGTCGGGCTAGTTGTGTGAATGTGTGCAACAAGTGGTGAGAGAAAAATATAGAAACAAGAGCTTTTTGCTGAAATGATTTACACAATATATATATATCAAATTCAAATTGTAATTAGATGTGCATCATACATAAATGAAAAAGACGCATATATGTGGGTAAGAGGTTTTTTTCCGCGTGGTGGAATCAAAAAAGAAAGCAAATGCTCGTGTCCTAGAAGATGTAACGTCCTTCCTCTCAAATAGCACTGGATCTTCCAATAGTTCTCAACAGTGGGGTCTGAAGTCACCGGAAGAGACACTAGTGAAGATTGAAATAACTGGTTATAATGAGGGGTAAAGGGTGCAATATCCCGAAAGAGATGGCAATACCTCCCAATAGCCACACAAAATCCAATCAAGGTGCGACTGCAGCCCACAATCGCCACCTGGGTAGATGTCCTATAATTGGTCACTAGGTACCTCGGTCCAAGCGCGGCATTTAGATTTTCGGCCTAAGAAATCGGTCACGGGTTGGATCCCGTCCAAGA
>JASDQU010221095.1:2424-15234 GCA_032191745.1 Picea mariana
TTCCTGTCTGAGTAGGAACCCTTTGACCAATTCTCTGGCTAGCACACTTGCTGAAGGAAATGAAACCTATAGAGGTCGAGGTAATTGGATTCCTTCCTGTCTGAGTAGGAACCTCTTAACCGAACCTCTGGCTAGCACGCAACAGGAAATGAAATCTACAGAGGACAAAGTGTTGTGATTCCTTCCTGTCTGCGTAGGAATTCTTTAACCAAACCTCTGACTAGTACACTTGCAGTAGTAAACAAATCCTACAGAGGGTATGATGTTCCAATTCCTTTCTGTCTGAGCAGGAACCTTTAATCAAATCTCTGCTAGCATAAAATCATCACACAAGATTGCTGATAAAAGAATCACAAATTCCATTCAATAAACTAAGACAGAGTCAGTAGTGTTTCAGCAAAGCGAAATTCATAAAACAGTGTTTCAGCAAACGACAATAAACAAAGCATGAACAGAAATTATACTAACACACTTCTAACTAATGGGTGAATCTTGTGATGAAGGTGGGCCCTCCCTTCTCACAAGATTCCCCTGAGACGGGAAAGCTTAGAGACGAATAATCAAAGCAGTCTTATATTCATTTGTCGAAATATCACATTACAAATTGAAAGAATAAAACACGTCCCGCTTCTCTGGAGTTGCTTCAATACATCAAAACTTGGATATGTCGAATGGTGATTTCCTCTGATTTAAAGAGGAAATCCCTTCAATACAATCATCACAATACATCTCAATCCTATCCTAGATCGGATCTTCTTTCTAAATCAGCATAGGATGTCCTGGGTTCACGCAACCGAATGCTATTACAGGAACCGAGCGAGGTATTGCTGTTACGGCTGGTGTAACAGCTTCTTCTCATCGTTGCTGGTGCCGTTTCAGCATCGCAATTCGCGGGCTGTTTCAGCCACGTGAATTGCGTTCTGACTGTGTTGACTGCTGACTGTGGCGGCTTCCTTTTGTTTCAGCATCGTCGGTTCAGGAAGTTTCTTCTGTGTTTCAGCATCTGCAACTCTGGACTGTGTGATAGCTCGTGTTTCAGCATCTTGCGACCTCAGACTGTGTGGCTGCTCCGTGTTTCAGCATTTGCGATCTCGGACTGTGTAGCAGCTTTGTGTTTCAGCATCTGCGACCTCGGACTGTGTAGCAGCTCCGTGTTTCAGCATCGGTTCTGTGTTTCAGCAATAGGCTTTGAATGCAAATCTGCGGTTTTGGACACTTATGCATTTCTAATCAATGGTTAAGTACAAAAGTGATGTAAAATATTATGCAAAATAGATTAAGCATATAGTAATGAGAAAGGACGTTGTATACCTTTGAGATGATCAGACAAAGTGATAGTATAGGTTCAAATATAGGTGATCAAGGGTATAATAATGGCAAAAAGTATAGGCAAAAAGGTGCATAGTGTGGTCCTAACACTAACACAACTGTTTACAGAGATATGAAAAGAAGATGACTTACATTAAACAAGAAGTCTCAAATAGAGATACATAACAAAAAGAATTAGAGCTTCATTAAAAATTTACAATACGGGAACCTAGCTCAACCATCCACCTTAACAAAATATCAAAACTATCTATTTATACTCAGAACAGTCCCTGACTATCAAGAGTGTGATCTGATCATTACAATCAAAGCTTTGCGTTGGTGACTTCTTCTATCAGACTGAACATGCATCCCTCTGTCAGACACGAGCTCAAATCATCATGGGTCTGCAGGGAAATCTGCTCGTAGGGGTACCACAGACTGACGTTTCAGTGCACACGGTCGGGCCTTCCATGCCTTCCATTTATGGGGTGAGCCGAGGTTTCAACCACCAAACCTACCTTCCATTAACTTGTTTTCCTTGGAGATTGAACGAGACTTAATTTTCACGGGCGCAACCGCTTGTTGCGCTTGGATAGGATGCCATATAAACATGAAATTGTGGGGCCGCTCAGAGGTGGTTTGGGTTCAGATTGCTTTTGGGCCCATAATCCATCACAATTCGCCACATAATATTTTCTCCATACCATGGTTTACATTGTGGGACCGCTCAAGAAACATATCACTCGAGCATGTTGCGTCCCTGCAATAGACTATGGCTATTGATTTGGTTACAATATGAGATCTGGGCGCATTGGCTAGATTTGGCACCACCGCCAAGCATACTCGCCCACCAACTTTAGGATCTGCCAAAAGTGTGATTTGGGGTGGGGTGCTACTTTTGGTGCTGAAAAATAACACCTTTGAAGGATGATTTGACGTGGAGGCTAGATGTCACCATGCTGATGTGTCGCGGATGGAGAGGTAATATCTGTCACTTGAAAGAAGGCTGGAGGCGTCTCTGAGAATACTTTCAAGAGTGCCATGTGTCAAAACCATAAGGGTGTAACCTGTCTATGCTGATAGTCGACATGCATTTAGCTCTGCAGGGCTTGGGGGTTAGCTCTTGTTTACCTGCTGTGCTTTTACCTGGAGCTATGGATCTCGCGACACATGGCTCTTTGAATTGGACGACTTAGATCGATTTTGGGTCTCCGAACTACGGGAAAATCAAATCTCAAACTTATTTTTCCTTCTGTGTTTTCACCTAGAGCTATGGATCTGACAACACGTGGCTATTGCTGATCAACGACTCAGATTCACTTTGAGCCTTTGACCACTTCGGCACTTCGGGCATTCAGGACCTTGGGGAGACACTGCCGCTAAGATCAACAAATCCCTGCTGATTTGGAGATCAACGGTCCACGATTTCTTTCGGGAGTTCGAGCTTCATCTCTCCAGAAGTTTTATGCACTTCTCACTTTGAAACTCTCGAAGATCATTTCTCCAAACACTTGGGTCAGATGCCACATGTCCCCCTCGAGATCAATGACTCATGCTCGCTTGAATTGAGTCCATATCAGACCGCTCTAAGTGTTGCGCTGATGCTTACGGCTGTGGTTTCTGTTAACAATTACCTGGACGACTGACTAAGGGCTCGAGAAAATAAAAAGATCAGTGATAGAGGTAAAGAGAGAAGTGATCGATCCTAGAGAGAACATGTCAATCAAACAGACGAAGGAAGACAAAAGAAAAACTACAAGCCGAGAGGAAAAACTTACAATCGGGTCTGCAAAAAGAGGAGAGACAGGCAAACATACAGACTTAAGTAGAAACCACAAACCCTTACGGATTTGACAAGCTTATGTGATAACAACTCCAGAAGATGTAGCTTTATCGCTTGAAAATAATTGGGTTAATGGAGGTAGTAGCCTCATGTTAAAGAGGTGGTGGGTTGCTTTCGATCCGGTTATGGAATACTTCTCTTTTAGACATTTTTGGGTACTGCTACTAGGGCTACCCTTATATCTTTGGAATGAAGGGGTGCTAGCGACCATTGGGGATTCTCTTGGCAAGTTCATTATGATTGACAAAGAAAATTTCTCTACGAAAACTAGGAAGGTTGGCAGGGTACTAGTCGAAATGGACATACACCTTGGTTTGCCGGAGTCCTTAGAGATTGATTGGAGAGGTAGACATTTCCTTGAATGGCTTGAATACTTAGGCATTCTGTTCAGGTGCAATATTTGTCAAAGTACATCCCATTTGAGACAAGATTGTAAAGGTTTTGGTGAAGGAGATAGTGAACAGGAAGGCCTTGACCTTTTGTATGGCACACCTGATTCCTCCATTGAAACAGGTTGCTATGGTTATGATACTGTACACCAGGATCGGGTCGATCCCAGCTACTCGGAGATTTCAACCTCTTTAACTGGTAAGTTACAATCTCATTGCCTGACACTTTTTATTTCTCTATCTGTGTGGGAACAAGAAGTATTAAACTCGTCTGTTTGTCTTAAGAGTGTTACTTCTAAATCAATTACGCCATCTTTAGAAGATATTGGGGGTCTTGTTTCTACTAGTTAGTTTTCTGGTTGTTGGGTGTCCTTACCTACCTCATCGACTGAACCCCCGAGGATGGAGCATTTGACTATCACTGGTATTCAGGAGGTGTCCTGTGACAAGGAGACTCAACTGAGTCCTTCTCTGGAGCCTTCCGGTCCTTTTAAGTCCACCCATAACCCGACGACAAGTCAAATACCGATTGGTCACCCTATCTCTCCTCTCGGCTATCGGGAACCGAACGATGACGAGACCTCTCTCTTTGTTGTGCTTGATTCCATGATACCTTTCATTTGAGATACTGATGCTACTGTACAACTACCAGTTTATCTTTGTAAGTTAGTCATTGACCCTGCTGTGGGAAAAGGGGAGGCTAGCTGCTTGCATTCCACTATAGTAGGGACATGAAAGGAATTCGCCTGGTCTAGGGGCTTGGGAATTGAAAATTCACTGGTAAAGACCAAGACTGCCTGAGAAAAGTCTTCTCTTGATTCTTCTCTTGATACTAACACTCGCACGTCCACCGAAGGTGGAGAACTTAGAGCTTTGAAGGCCCTGGCATGGGCAAAGTAATGTTACTGCTCTCCCTCAATCTAAGTGGGACTGGAGGCACCCTAAAGTTGGCCTCTGTTCGATGTGTTTTGAATAAAACTCGACCTAACATTGTTTTCTTTCAGGAGACACTGGTACATTCTGATAAAGCCCAAAATTTCTTTCACACCCTTCGGCCAACCTGGCTAAGTTGTGTTGTGAACTCAGTTGGAACTTCTGGCGGTTTGACGGTTTCTTGGAATCCTAAATACTTTGATATGGTTCCTTTTATTACTTGTGGTGGGATTTTATTGTCAGGGTATTGTTTAGAAAGAAAAAGGCAGATTTCACTTCTAAATGTCTACGATCCTTGTGTGGAGCGAATTTTTTTTTGGGAACAGTTGGAAGATTCTGGCTTGTTGACACTAAAAAATTTAATTCTAGCAGGGGATATAAACTCGACACTTTCTTCAGGCAAAATCTGGGGAGGAGCATGCTCACTGGGGTCTCTGACAGGTTTTTTCAATTCTTATTTTCTTGATAACAAATTCATTGACATAGTTCCGGGGAAAGTCGTCCGTACTTGGCGCAACGGTCAAGCATGAGTGGATTTTATTGCAAAAGGGCTGGACAAAACTTTCTTATCTAAATATTTACTAGATAAAGTTAGCATTTACATAGCATGGGTGGAATATCCCTTCATCTTTGACCATGCCCTGGTCTTGCTTCAACTGGATTTGCCACCCCTCTTTAAGGCTTTTCCATTCAAATTCAACTCTCAGTGGATTGAGGATCAAGGCTTCTTATTGTTGGTACAAAATATGTGGAATGATCCAAAATATCTCATTGAAGTTGGTTAACAAAAAAGGCTTGTTTGGAAACTAAAAGATCTAAAAGCTAGCACAGAACTTTGGCAAAAGGACTGTAAGCTTTTTAAAAATTCTCGGCTCAGTTGCCTGGAGAAAGAGATATCTTTTACTTACAAAAATTCTCGATTGGTACTCGTAATACTATGGTGGATTCTTCATTAAAAGATCTGGAACAAGAAAGAAATATTTTACTTAATGAAATCGAGGAACAGTGGTGACAAAGAAGTCGTGCTATCTGCATACACACTGGAGACCAAAACACTAAAATTTTCCATAAATTTGTGAATTTCAGGAGAAACAAAAAGTTTGTTTGGGAGATTCTAGATGAAGCAGGACATTTGCATTGTGGTCAAGAAAATATTAAATAAGTGGCTTTTAATCATTTCAAAGGTTTTTACAAAGAACAAACTGCCCCTTTTACCAGTGATCAATTCAGGGTGGTAGCTCTATTTTCTAATTTGTTTAACAATATAGAGGCTGAGGCTTCATACAAACCTATTGAAAAGGAGGAATTGAAGACTGTATTATCAAATTTCAAAGTGGACAAGGGTCCGGGGTTGGATGGCTGGACCGTCGAGTTTTTTAGTCATTTCTTTGATCTAGTAGGAGAGGATCTCCTTGAAATGGTTGAAGAGTCTATATTAAAAGGTTTTATTTCCGAGGATTTAAATTCGAATTTTATTACTTTGATTCCCAAAGTAAAAAATCCACAAAATTTCGAAGAGTACAAACCGATCTCACTGTGCAATCTTAGCTATAAAATTATTTCAAACATTATAGCTGATCGGATTAAACCGATTCTGTCCAGATCGCTTTCGGAGGAGAAAATGGGATTTCTTCAAGGTAGACAGATTCAGGATGCCATCAACATAGTCTACGAGTGCCTTCACAACATTAAAAAGAAGAAAACAGAGTCTTTAGTTTTAAAATTGGAATTACATAAAGCATATGATTGCATTAACTGGGACTTGTTGAGAATGATTCTTCTCCAAATTTGTTTGGGCCTAAACATGACAAATTGGATAATGAGTTGTGTGGTATCCACTTCTTTCTCAGTTTTGATAAATGGAGAGGCCACTGATTTCTTTAAAAGTGGCAGGGGATTAAGGCAAGGTTTTCCCTTATCCCCTCTACTTTTCATTTTGGTTATGGAAGGACTTAGTCTTTTATTAAAATACAATAAAAAAGAAGGTAAGTTGATTGGTATTAAAGTGTCCATAACCATAAAAATTCTTCATATACTTTTTGTGGACGATGTGATCATAATGACAAATGTTACAATGCAGGAGTGGTGGGAGATCGATAAGGTATTAAAATTGTTCTGTTCGTCTTCAGGCTTAAAATTTAATTGATCAAAGTCTACCCTCCTTCAAGAAGGATTGACGGAACGGGATATAGTGCCGTACAAAGCTCTGTTTCCTTTTAGATTCTCGGATCTTGATTATAGTTTCAATTATCTTGGATATTTTCTTAAGACTAGAGCACAACATGCCGAAGATTGAGGATGGTTAATAAAGAAGATGGAAAAAAGGATCGACAATTGGTGTTATAGATCGTTGTCCTTAGGAGGACGTTTCACCTTATTGAAATCAGTGTTAGAAAGTTAACCTATCTACTGTATGTCACTGGTTGTTGTTCCTTGTTTGGTCTTGAATACTCTGAGGAAATCGATGTTTAATTTTCTACGGAGAAGAAAAAGTGATACTAATAAAATGCATTTGTGTAATTGGGAGAAGATTCCTCTTCCAAAGACATATGGGGGCTGGGGAATTCACAACATCTTTGATTTTAGTAAATCACTGGCTGCGAACA
Organism: Picea mariana; assembly: GCA_032191745.1. Lineage (NCBI taxonomy): Eukaryota > Viridiplantae > Streptophyta > Pinopsida > Pinales > Pinaceae > Picea > Picea mariana. The sequence continues at coordinate 9,504 of JASDQU010221095.1, forward strand.
CGCTCTGGAGAGTGTTAATGGGTGTGGGCATTTGGCACAAGGTTATTCTGGACAAGTATCTTCCACATTCGACTGTGATAAATTGGATTAGATCTCAATCCTTCCATAAGAAAGCATCTTTTAGAATTTGGAGCGGTTTACTGAAATCAGCGCACTTAATTACGCATTGGTTAGGTTGGAATCCAGGGACGGGACAACTCATCGCTCCGGGGAAAGATCGGATTCTGGGGCTTGGAAAAAACTCTTTCCTCTCTAGTAATATTATGTCTTCTCTAAACCAAAAGAATATAAATACTCTCGCACAGGCCAGGAAACATTCAGACTGCCAACTTTTATCCTCTTACTGGCTTAGTAGTAGTGATTTGGGGCTCTTTGGAGAAAATGCGACTGAATGGGATCAATTTAGGTGGGAACTTGTTGATTCTAGAGATATCTTACAAGATTCTAAAGATGAATTAATGTGGATAGGAGAGGATAATTCCGAATCTCCTTTTGTAAATAATATCTACTGGGGCATAATTTCAACTATAAGTCTGATGAAAGTGGGGACTTGGAGATAGTCCATCTAGAAGTGGAAAATTCAATTAAAGATTAAATTGTTCATTTGGTTGACAATGGAAGGTAAAATCCTTACTTGGGATTCTTTACAGACAAGAGGATGGGAAGGTCCAGGTCGCTGCTCCCTCTGTAAACAAGATTCAAAAAATATCATACAGCTCTTTAAGCTCTGCCCTTTTTCCATATCGGTCTAGAATATCGTGAGAAAAGATTTGAACTTAAAAAAGTGTTGGATTGGTAACACTCTGTCGGATTGCTTTAAAAATTGGTATGAGGAAAAGACAGTGCCTACCTAGATAACAAATCATATATGTTGGTTCATTTGGATTGAATGAAACAAAGCAATTTTTGAAGATTCCACCCGTTCTATTCAAGTAGTGATTTATAAGACTTTGGATTTACAAAACAGAACCAATGCTCATTTGAAGGATATACTTCCAAGAGATATTTTGATCATTCATCAAAAGGATACTTCATTAGCATGGTTCGACGGAGCAGCTCAATGAGATGGAAACTTGTGTGGTGTAGGTGGTGTAATAAAAACATTGGATGCAACAGTCATAAGATGGACCTTTAATTGTGGCAGAGGCACCAACACAAGAGCATAACTCTTGGGTGCATGGACCACTATCATGCTAGCATATAATTTGTCATTACATCGCATCCAGGTAATGGGTGATTCCAAAGTTGTTATTGATTGGCTATTAAACAAAGGTAGGCTTAAGGTTTGTGAAATTGAAGGATGAAAAGCTAGAATCAAATTTCTATTAAAGATATTCCAGTCTATTAGCTTTCAACACATCTTCATAAGCTATAATATTGAAGCAGACACTCTTTCCAAACCGGCTTTTGAAGAACCAGAGGGAAAAATTTCCTATTTTCATTGGTCTAATGGAGCCGAAGGTCCTAGGAGACATATTAGAATCCATTAGCTCTTTTGAGAGTGGAACTGTGTCTTTTTTCAGTTTTTAGGACTTTGTATGTTTTGTTTTATGCAAGAAATAGCTTTTTGTATGATGATGTATAGCTTGAGATGTCAGTATTGATCTAGATCTATACTGTGAACTTTAGTCCGTCTACATTTTGGTGCCTTTAGCATGGATCATGATTGATAGTATGCTTTGTAATGGATCCTTGTATTTAAGAAGAAAGATGTAAAAAAAATATATGACTAATATAATTGAGCCAATTTTCTACTAGAAAAGTTGGCTCTAGCCACAATGTCGAAGGCTTTCTTATATTTAGAAAAACAACAAATGTGATCTTTTTTTTCTACAATCTTCGACCTTAACTCTAAGGTTGACAAGGTATCGATTGTAGGATGCATATATCTTCGACTTTATTTCACAAGTTGGCTCTAGGCACATCGTCGAAGTATTTTCTATAATCAACAAAACAACAATTGCCATCTTTTTTGTTTCTACAATATTTGATAACAACTCTAAGGGTGGCAAGGTGATCAATTGTAGCATGTCGATTCTTGAAGGCAAGTTGTCTTTGACCCCTTTTATTATTGCCCTCTATCCATTGATTATATTTTCTTTCAAAAATCAATCAAGACATTTTTGCTAAAGGGGGTTAATCATATCATTCAATAAGTGGTTGGATCATTTTTAGGGAAGTATTGCTTCACCACTTGGTTAAAAAAATGTTTGATGCACAAGGCACAATGATCAGACTCCCAAGTTTTAAGATCTCAATTCAATATCCTTGGATGTTTTTAGCTTTTCTTAATGCTAAATTTTATATCTTTAGTGGAGATGAAAACCTTATATAAAGATGAATGATTTGAATGTCTTTTAAAACTCGAAGAAAAACATGGAACTTATTAAGGTAATAATTCTAATAACTTATATTTAATTTACCCTACCCAATTCTTTCTTTAAGTTTTCTATAAATAATATTAAATCAAAATGTGTTTTAAGTTCTCTTTTATATAGTTCTTTGGAAAAGCATCTTAGATACATCATATGGACTCTTTTTTATTTAACATGTAAAGGCATAATTTTTTTTCCAAATTACATTGAAGTTATATGCACTAGGAACAATGTTGAATATTTATGTTGAAGTTTTTGATGATGAGAGGTTTTAGATATTTTATGTTGAAGTTCAACGTATTTGAGTTTTTCTTTGACTTTTTTTTTATAAATACAAAAAATATTTTATAAATATAATTTTTATTTTTTCGATGAAGATAAATAATGATAAAGAAAAAAACAATTTATAAATAAATTTTCATTCTCTTCATAAGAATAAATGATGAATTTTTTCTTCGATAAATTTTTTAGAAATCTATTGTTTTTTTATTTATTAAAACTTATAATAATTTTCATACTGATCTATTGTTTTTCATTTATTAAAACTTATAATAATTTTCATACTAACTTTATAAAACTCTATAAAAACTATTTCGATATATTTTCTCTTTTACCATTTTTTTTTAAGGACAAGTGCATTCATGATTTATGTGAGTTGATTTGTTTATTATGGTGAATGATGAGTTAGGTGATTAATTAATAACATTGATAAGGGGCATGTGATTGCATTGTTGAGTTTAACTATTATGACGGGTTGTGTGAATGATAAGCTAGTGTACTATCTTACTTTTAAAGTTTTCTATTTAAAAATTTCATCTTCATAGACAAGAGTGGCTACAACGTGGAGTGTGGGCCAGGGAGAGAGGACATCACAACATTAATCTACAAAGATATTTCCTAGGTTCTTGATATTATATGCATTAGATAATCATAAAACAAAGATGAATAAATGAAATATTGTTATTATTTTAATACGTTTTTAAGTACACAAGTGTAAAGCATAACCTTTACCACGATTATTTGGTGTGAAGCTCGGCTATATGTTAATTTTAAGTGATTGGTTGAGATAATGAAAATGTTATAACATTAAAGGATGGTAGGTGTGGGGGACACCATAGATCTTGATGGGCATTAAGAAATTAGTTTTGAGTGAGGTCTAGGTGAAATGATAAACAATTAAGTTGAAACACTTTCTCTTTACCAATGATTCAAGTTTCTTCACTCAAAGCAAATTACGAGCTTGATTATTATTGGAGACTTTGCAATCATCATTAGGCATATGCATCGCTTATGCACTCCTATGGATTGAAAGTCAGCAAGGTTCATCTCTAGAATCCAATCTGTGGTCCAGAAGTAAAGAGGTTTGAAAGGGTTTATTTCTTCCACGTTCTAAGATCTAGGAATCATTGATCAAACAAGTTAGCTAATGAAGCCTCTCACTTGAGGGCAAGAAAATAAGGACAAATGAGGGGATAACCATATCCTCTATTCCATAATTTTATTCACAAACTATTATCCAAAGTTTGTTATGCATCCAAGATTTGTTGACAAGTGACAACATGAATTCATCACAATAGGCTGCGACTTAAGGTGGAGTAACTCATTGGTATATTCCCACACTTTACATTTGATGTGGGATTAAATTTCTATGGTGTTAGGCTCATTATCGATGGATGAAAGGGGGATATTATCAAATGCCAACCCAACCATTCCTCCTCTTGGTTCATGCCTAGCTTTGGTTGTGTTTTTAGTGCGTTCCCTTCTCGGTTCATGCCTAGTTCTGGAGGATATAGTTGGGCTCAATATCTAAGGAAGGATTGGTTGGATAGGATCAACATCCGAGAGAGGAATTTCCATGGTCTTGTTGCAAAGGTAAGTCGGTGGCTTTTGAATGAGAATTTGGATTCTACAGTAATCCTTGATTATAATTGAAACTATGCTGAATTGTTAGCTTGGATATGTGGTATATTAGTCTAGGATTGCAAGAAATTAGGGGTAAATTCTATGGGGGAAACAAAGGTAGCTTGGGTAGAGAATTATGTTCAATTTCCATTTACAGAATTGGGATGTGGGATGATGAAAAACCACAATCACCTAAGAGGCTTCCGTATTTGTGAACTCATGGGTATTCATTAGGGTTCAAGGAGACACAAGAGTTTGTTTTTAGACAATCCAACCTCCATTTTCAACACAACTACGAGAATGTATTCACAGAAAGAATCCCATAACAATGAATATGCAAAAATTCTAGAGTTGGTCACTCAACAAAAGTGTCAAATTTATAAGCTTGAGACAAAGTGAAGAGTGTTGCAACATATGATAACAAGTTTGGCGAAAGTTCAAAATCAACAGTTTCATTTTAGAGGTTGTCAATTGGCGTAGTTCCAAGTAAAGGTCAAGAGGAAGAATTGATGCACCAAGATCGTAGGAAAATGGACATGGAAGAGATGGAGCAAGAAGCCAAACAACTTATGATAATTAGAATGAAGCACACAATGGTCACTGCCCTCCTCAACTTTAAGATTTTATATGTTTTGTAAAACTCTTTTGATTCTAGGACTGTTGTGTAGAGCAAGAAGCCAAACAACTTATGATAATTAGAATGAAGCACACAATGATCACTGCTTTCCTCAACTTTAAGATTTTATATGTTTTGTAAAACTCTTTTGATTCTAGGACTGTTGTGTAGAGCAAGAAGCCAAACAACTTATGATAATTAGAATGAAGCACACAATGGTCACTGCCCTCCTCAACTTTAAGATTTTATATGTTTTGTAAAATTCTTTTCATTCTAGGACTGTTGTGTAGAACAAGAAGCCAAACAACTTATGATAATTAGAATGAAGCACACAATGGTCACTGCCCTCCTCAACTTTAAGATTTTATATGTTTTGTAAAACTATTTTGATTCTAAGACTGTTGTGTAAGATTTATACTGTCTAGATTTTTTGGATTTCCTTTGCAAAGATTTTATTTTTATTTTTTTTTGTAGCTAGCTCAACTAATTTTGAAAACTTATTTTGGACATTTAGATATGAATAGTGATTCCTTTTTGTATTAACATGCTGACTAGTAAGGTTGTAACATTTATTTTATTACAAAATATAACTATTTTTGTCTAAAATAAAAATAAAAATAAAAATGTCATTACAATAATGCAGATATGTTATGGCACTTTATGCAATCGAAGGGGTTGCATGTATCAATAAATAATAAGTCAGCACAGTACTAGGCCAACATGAACAAGTTCGTATTGCAAACACGATACCTGCCGAATAAATGATTAAACATGTATGATGCTGAAGTAAATACAAAATATTTTTTTAATAATTCGATTAATTATATCCCCGCGACTG
>JASDQU010221097.1:7007-17214 GCA_032191745.1 Picea mariana
ATTAGGCCCACTCAATGAAAAATTATGTACTTTTTTCTTTAGAACAAAAGAAAAAAAAACTTTCAAACCTCTTCCTTCGGTGGTTACAACTTGTTTCCTCTTCCTCAATAGACGGTTACAACTAGTTTTCTCTTCCTCAATCGTGGTTATGATTTCCCAAGTGATTGGCATTTCATATCCTTGTAAATTCTTTTGAAATAGTTTTGTTTAAATATGAAATTCCATGAAGTGCTACATGAGATCTGTGTATTCATTTCTCTATTTAGTTGTATTTAGTTGATCAATAAAGTGAATACCATTGCTTCCATCTCATTTTTTTGTCTAATATATTATTATATTTTATTTTATGTTATTAATTAACATTATAGGTTAAAGATTCTACAAAATAAATATTTTCTAGGGATTTGAACAATAAAAAATAATGATTCGTGTAAATTTATATCACCGAATTCCAACGAAAAAAACTATTTCTTAGAACAAATAACCAACATAGGATAACCATTTCAGAGTGTATGGTTTGATCACTCACATGATTACTGGTTGTTTTCAAACATAGGGTAACGAGATGTGAGAGGTTGTACCTATTTGGAGAGTCTGTCTGTTGCACAGAGACTCTGTCCCATGTATAGAGGAAACCAAAACCCTAGCCATTGAGTAGAGTCAATTTAAAGAAGTGGAAATCCTATGAGGTACTTCGTGGAGGCAAGTATGAAAGGATCGTTGTGGGTTAGTCTGCAACAGATTATCCTTTGAGGGGTCTTCGGCAATGAGATTACAAGCAAGAATAATGAGGTGTGTTATTGTTATCAAGGGAACCTGACAGAGGAGGGTGATGGGTAGTGATCATTGAATTCATTCAAGAAAGGGAGGGAGTGAGGACTTTGGTCTTGGCTTCTTTACTCACAGGCCTACCCCAGTCGCACTGCTATATATATAATCCCTCCATCACTGCTCAGGTTGTTTTTTCTCTACAGATCATAGGCAACGGTTTTAGAAGATATGTTAATGGATCCATGTGGTTGAGGAAGGGCAGAGAACGAGGAGTTCAATTCGAGGTAAAATTTTTGGTAGTGATGACACTGGTGGAAGGTTTGTATGGGACAGATATATGGAGGTCATTGTTAGTGGAAGAGCAGTGGGAATATATCCTTATTATTAGACGTGAATAGAAAGGGCACAAACATTGGCACAGACCACTTGAATGGAGGCGGGGGCACCGACATGGATGAAGAGCACCTGAAAAGGGGTGAAGACAAGGTGAATGGGGACATGGACGTGGGCATGAGCGTACCCTTCCCCATTTCCACCACAGACATGGATTGAAATGAAATGAGAGCTTGAAGGGCAGGGTCAAGTTGAATGGAGGGTCGAGGGTGGCTAATAAAGGGAATTTCTGCTTCGGCTCTTTCCTATGATAGTGGAAGAGATGCTCAAGTAAATCAAATTAGATCTGTAATTTCCAATTAATAAATCATTTTATTTAAGGAGTCAGAGGGTTATGAAGAAGGGATCTGGCTGTCGAGGCTAAGAAACATGGATGGAGTTCCAATTGGGGTTGTTGAGCATTCTTTTTGGGTATGGCTTTTTTCAATTGCATGAATGTTGACAAGATGGCACTAAGAAATGCAGTGTCTCTTAGTTTCTTATCGGTGGTAATTTTGGTTCAATCGCTATGAGGCTTAGGGATAATGGTTTCAAGTTCAAGCCCATGGGCAATGAGGAGTGCTCTAGAAAGAGTGATGTTGCATGGGTCGTAGAGGTTGTGAGGCTTGATCGAAGCAATGGTGAGTGGTCTGTCCACAAAAAGGTGAAGGTTTGAATGCAAAGTTACGATTCTAATACATGGTTAGACATAAATGTCACCAGACGACTTAGGTGATAGGGGGACATGTGGTATTCTTGAATACATTGTCTTTGAGGGAAGGTTGGCTGGTTTTGGTCATGAGGGAAAGTTAGGTCAAGAGGTGTTTTTGGTAGCTCGGGGTTTTAGAGCCCATATATTGCATGCAATGAAGCATTGAAATTATCTTGGAGGTGAGAGGTGAAGGCTCGCTTAGCTGGCTTGGCCATATTGGGCATGGAAATACATAAAGATGGGAAATATGGTAAGGGTTATCACAACAAAAGTATGTAGAGAAGATACTTAGGAGATTCGGTATGAATAATGTGAAATAGATAAACATCCCTTTGGATTTCTATTGTAATTTTTCTTTAGGTTTATTTCCTAAGTAATGAAGAAGAAATTGGTCATATGTCTCGTGTATCATATGCTAGTAGGAAGTTTGATGTTTGTGATGGGAATATTCAAATATTTCACATACTGTTGATGTTGTCAGTTGACACATGGAAAAACCAGGTAAAAAACATAGAAACGGGTGCTTCGGTGTCTAAGAAGCATGAGTATCATCTACAATGGTTGCAGTGATTTAGCCTATGGTTGTGTTGATTCAATGAAGGTGGAGTCATCCATACGAGAGATAAATGTGTGTTAACACGTACATGTAACCAATGTTGTTAGAGAAGTTGTGGTGATGTTTGACTTCTCTTGTCCTACAGGAAAGGATTCGTGATTGAGTCATTCGACAAAGCATCTTGAAAATTCTTTTCAAGGTGGAGATTGTTAGTTTATGACAACAAATTCATCGACAGTTACAACTTGCTTCCCCTTCCTCAAATGTGACTATATTTTCGCAAGCTTACGAAATCTCTTATTTAAATATGAAGTTTTGTGAATTGCTCCATAAGATGTGCATATTCATTTCTCCATTTGACTAAGCAATAAAAAGAATACCATTTCCCCATCTCGTCTTTGTTGTTTTTTTTTAATGTATTATTCTACTTTATTCTCTAATCTTAATTAACTCGCTTCCGCAAGCTTGCTCAACATGCATTCCCTATGTATTATCTTAGTGATGCATTCGATGGTAAGGAATTCAAAACGAGAGAAAATGTGTTTTAAATAGTTGGGATTTGAATGGATTTATGTAGACTCTTCATCGTGTGGTTTATGTTCGTTCTAATCTAAACTAGAAAACCCGTTCCATGATATTGTTTAGTTAACCAAGTGAATATTGTAGCATTAGTAGAAATGCAAATGCAAAGTGGTTGTACATAAAGGGCGTTTAAACATGAAAAAGAAGAGGCCGAGGTTACAATAGCGAATAAGTCAAAAAAAAATGTCGTTGTATTGGGTTAATTTATGCTTCTAGAACGGGAGGGAAGAGGAGGGTAAACATGTGTTGGGTTATTCTATGCTTTTGGGAGGGGATGGAAACACGAAAAAGGAGAGGATGAGGATATCAGAGTTAATAAGTTCAAAGAATGTGGTTGTGTATAATGAAGGATGAAGATAGAGATTTTCTTGAATGTTTAGAAGTTGGAGAGAGAGGGGAAATATGAAAAAGAAAAGGATGAGCATATCAAAGTGAGTAAGTTCTAATGAAAGATGTAAAAGGTTTAGATAGATATTTTTTCATATTTAGAAGTTGAGAAATATTATGAAAGATGCAAATAATATGATTGTATTGGATAAATAATATTGAAATAAAAAATATAAATTTAATGAAAATTAATTATATATATATATATATATATATATTATTTTAGTTGTGAGAAATAATCATTAAATATTAAAAAAAAGTCAATTTAGATATTTTTAAATTTGATTAAATATAGAAAAAGATAACCTAATTAATAATATCTACAAGTTATCTCAATACTACTTAAAGATAAATCAATGAATATAATTTTATCCCAAAATAGAATGAATCAATACACTTTAAAGCTAAGACAATGAATAATGAATATTGTTGTTTAAAAGAGGTTAGTTAAACTTCGCTGAATGGTATAAAAAGACAACCGAATTAATAATATCCACTAGTTCTCCCAATACTATTTAAAGATAAGACCATGAATATAATTGTTCTCCCAATACACTTTAAAGATAGGACAATGAATATTGTTAAGAGAAGAAGTTGAAATAAGTTATAAATAATACATTTTGAAGATAAGACAATGCATACCGTTAAGAAAAGGAAAAGAAGTTGAAATAAGTTATAAATATTTTATAAATCCTAATATGAAGGATCATAATTTATTTTCCAATGGTATGTTTTTAAAGAATCAAATGAATAAATTGTTAAAATACAACTTATGTTCAAATCTAATGGATTACATAACCGCCTAAATTTGAATATATGCTTAGCTCAAATGGAATTAACTACCCACCTTTAAGTCAATTTTAAAGTAATTCAGTTTAATATTTATTAAACTTAATTACCAAACAACCAACTCATGCTTAAATGACTCATAGTCCCTATATGTTAATATAGTGTTCGCCCCAACAAACTAGTCTTTATTCACCGATCAAATTAGTTTTAAAATGACTCTCTAACCTATTTAACTTTTAAATGATCATAAGAGAAATTAAACATCACCATATTCAATAATTGTATGCGTTAACAAAAATAAAACCGTTCTATTAATTTATAATTATTAGTTTTAAAAATTAAATATCATAAATAATAAATAACAAATATACAAAATAAAATATATAATTTAAATAAAAATCTAAAAATATATCTACACTTTCAATCTTATATTTTACTACAACCATAAATGGCGGGCGGGTAGGTGCGAGGGTTTATCTATAACCTTATAAGACCAAAAAAATGTTGCTTAGATGTTAGGAAGAGCTAACATTGATAAAGTGGAGGCCCTTACAATAACTAAAGATGTATTCTCCTTAAAAATAGAAGCGTAACCTAGGTATAAGTGGATCAAAGCCCACCCTCATGTCCTTCAACTTTTTAAAGAGCACTTGAGTGGGCCCAATGGTTAAGAACATGTGTTATCTCCGGGGAGGTCACAAGTTCAAAACCTGCGGGGGGTAGGTATGCTCATATTGGCCCGTTGTGAGAAGGTTGGAAGGGTAGACGACCCCTGGGATAGAGGTTCACTTCGGTGGGACTCGGAACGTCTCGGCCCCTGCTGAGTCACAAGTTATTGGTATATCTGGCTTGCGGGCTGTTGGATATACTCTTGGGAGGTTGTTGTTCCCATGGTTAAAAAAAAAAAAACAATGGGCCACCAGAAATGCGCCCCAAAAATGTTGCTTAGATGTTAGGAAGAGTTACCATTGATAAAGTGGAGGCCCTTACAATAACCAAAGATGTATTCTCCTTAAAAATAGAAGCGCAACCTAGATAATAATGGGACACCAAAAGTGTGCCCACTTCCTTGGCCACCCATGATGAGGACGCACTCATTAATTAGTATTGTAGTTAGTGTTGCAATGAGTTTCAACTATTTCTATTGTAGAAAGTAGTTTTCTTCAACACTTTCTGCTGCAATAATGTAGTGTGTTTTTAGCAATTATTGTTGTAAGTATTTAGTTAGTTGTTGCAACTTCTATTGTAATTAACTAGTAATGAAAATAAAAAATCCGTCTTGATTATAGAATGCACTCCTCTCTCACTCAATAAAGGTGATGGTTATTTTCTATTCTAATTATTCTTCTCCATTTTCATGTATATTTTATTTTCTCTCCTCTGCACTATCTAATTTCTATTCTTCAATGTGCATTTTAGTTTTTTGTGTGTTTTTAGATCTGAATTGTAGATCAATTGGTATCAGATCCTTTATCCAAATCAACTTCTACTCAGCCATGAAATTCATAATAGAGGCCATCCAACAATTTTTTTTTCTCAAATCCATCCATCCTTCTTGGGACTTCCATTGCACCCTCCTTAGGGCATCCAACATGTTCATTTTTCACCATTCTCTACATGCCCTCTTCAAGGTATTGGGTGCCTTCTTAGGGCCATCAGTAGTTCAGTGATTCTCAACGTAGTTGTGATAGATTGGCATATGTGGTGAATAAAAATTATGTTACAGCGAAGAGAGTCGTCTACATAGGATTTTGCATCCACTGCCATTGCTCCAATTCAGGATTTAACGATGGCTCTCCAAGAGCTACTTCGTCTACAATAGTGCAGAGCTCCAACACCCATGAAACTCGATATGCACTTCCAATTACCAAAGTTTACGTGCCAAAATAATGGAGATAATGTCAACTCTTTGCTTCATAGTATTTCCACATACTTTTGTACATCTTCTGAAATGATAGAAGACATGAAGCTTCAGATCGTCGGTTTGCAACTCAAGGGAATTTCACAGACATGGTGGGATAGTCAGATGGAGAATTATTCCTGGGTCATTGACATAAGAGACCGAGTTGAGACACAAACACCACACATTAAGACATGGGAGGGATTTTGCCAGACACTCAAATACTACTTCTATCCCCTGTGATATCAATAGAACCCCCTTGATAAATGGTTGTAGCTCCAAAAACTCACCCATCAGTCAGTACAAAGCTACATAGATGTATTATGCAAGTTGTGCATCTAGCTACACATTTCCAATCTGAACGAGGTATTGGTTGTCAAATTTAATTTTGGTTTATTAACAATTTTTCATCGTGAAGTCAATTTGTTTCAGTCTCTGTTAAGCCCTAAATAGTGGCACATTAGCCATTAATTGGGGCATATTACATTAGTAAAGTTATTTAATTTATGTTGGCTTCGGTCTATTAGTTGTAATTGTACCTCCTAGTCTCCTATATATACCAAGGAGACATGTTCATTTGGAATCATCCGGTATTTGGAAATTTATGTGGTGTATAAGGAGGTTTTCCCCTCGAAGAGGCTTATTATCTGAAATTATTTCTTTTTCAAGGGGTTGAGTACTTATTATGAGGTTTTTCTATGCTATATTGATATTTGGTTCTTAACATATGGTATCAGAGCTCAAGGTATTGGGTTTTCGTTGCTACATCTGAGACACCTTGGAATTTTCACTATAATTGTTTTTCTACAAAGTTTCGAAAGGGACCCCTTGGATGATATTTATCAGACGGATCAAGGTACATTGGGTTAAAATTTCAGCTGCAGAGGCCTTATACATTCAGAGATACATCCTGTGTAAGATAGGATTTGGGAATCATCCTGAATTGAGTCATCGTGGAATTTTCTCTATAAATTTTTTTTTGTAACGTTTCAGAATCTGAAATCAGGAGGCTATTCACAGAAATTATTAAGGTATCCGTGATAATAAAAAAATTGATTATGGGTTATCTTAAATTTGTAGATACACCTTATGGAAGATAGGGTATCTGACTAGTCTTATTCACTAGTCTCAAGCAGGTGTTCCGGGTAAAATAATCATAAATTATTCCTAGAGTATCCAAATTGAGTGAGACTAGTTGTATTGGATAGTGGAAAGGCTTTAGTATTTCTGGTATGATTTCCAGAATTAGATATCAAATATTTTGTGTGGGGCACGCTATACAAGTGAGATCTCTTCGAACGGCCAAAAATCAACAAGTTGTGGGGAAGTTACCATAAATTCCACTTGGCACATACAATTTTGATCAGAATTGTGGCATTGCAGAGAAGAAATATCAAAGAACTACAAAAAATGAATTTCCATACCCAAAAGGGCCGAAATTTTGGAGATACAGCAGAAGAAAGATTGTCTAGCAAAACCACCTCAAAATAAAGGTTTAAAAGTGATACTTGGCCAAAATGCCACCAAAAGAGGGAACTTCTACACCAAATAAGCCTCTAAATAGTCCTACTTGGACTATTGATGAAGGTGAATAAATTCATAGGGACATAAATGATTTACAAAAGAAGACAGTGACAAAAGATGAACTACAAGGGATGATGGATTCAACTGAAGCTAAATTGGAGGCAATAATAGATACTAATATGGATGGTTTAAAAAGGGAGATCATGGAAGGATTGAAAAATTTCCTAATAGAGAGGACACCTGAAAGTGAAAATGTATCCCATGAAATTCATGATGAGGACACAAGGAAGATGAATCAATAATGGAGAAACTCCAACTTTGGGTTGAAGACCAACCACGTTCCTAAGATTGATATGAGGAAGTTCGATGGAAAGGACCCAATCACATGGATACTTCAGATGGAGCAATTATTTGATCTACATAATGTGACACAAACACAAAAGGTACAAATTGCTTCTTTATATTTAGAACCCAATCAATTTGTGTGGTATCGATGGCTTTGTTCTTGCAAATCACTCGTCACTTGGATAATTTTCACAGAAGAAATGATAGCACACTATGAGGATACAATGAGCAATACCTTCTTTAGCCAATTGATAAATCTCAAGAAAAGGGTTCAGTTACAGGGCATATTGAGAACTTCCAAAGATTGAATATAAAGGTAACAAATATTCCATATGAGCACTTGATTGATGTATTCATAGGAACTTTAAGGGATAACATTCAACATGAGATTCGCCTTTGGGAACCCAAATCATTGGAGAATGCATTTAGGGTGGCAAGAAATGTTGAAAGTAAAAATATGGCTATGGCTACTGGAAGGACCACTCCTAACATCTATCGAGAGAATAATTTTCCTTCTTCTAAAACACCTCAACTTACAAGGTTGACACCTCAACAATTGGAGGAAAGAAAAGAAAAAGACTTATGCTTTAATTGTGATAGAAAGTACAGTAAGGGACATAAGTGTGGTGAGAAGAAATTATTCTACATAGATTCTGAAGAGGAAGAAGATCAAGAACAAGAACAAGAACCATCTCAAGATGAAAACGTAGAAGCAATTGCTTCTGAAGAGATGAATCCCATGATATTGTGTAATGCATTGGCTTGAATTAGCACTCCTCAAACCCTCAAGATCGAAGAATATATCAAAAATAAAATGATAATAGTCCTAATTGATTATGGTAGTACTCATAATTTCATTCACTATAAATTATCCAAAGCTCTCAATTTCTTTGTATATCTAGTGCCAGAGTTTCAAGTAATGATTGCAGATGGAGGAACTATCAATTGCTCAGGAAAATGCAATAAGATCAATCTTACTATGGGGGAATATGTAATGAATAGTCTAATGATTTCTATACCCATGGGTGGTGCTGATGTCATACTAGGAATCCAATGGTTACAATCATTAGGAACAATGGCTTTTAATGTTCAAGAACTTTTCATGAAATTTTCATTGGAAGGAAAATAAATTGAGTTAAGAGGTATCACATGGAAACCCATTAAGGTGATAATATCTAATGCCGTGACAAAAATATTGAAAAAGGGGCATCAAGGTGTTATTGCGCAACTATGATCACTAGATGTTCAAACATCTAAGCCATCTATTCCCCTAGATCTCCAAGGGATCATTGATAATCATTCCAAAGTATTTGAAGATATTCCCAAAGGTCTTCCACCCACTCGGAATCATGATCATGTTATTCACTTAATTCCTCGGAGTGTTCCTCCTAACATCAGGCCATACAGATACCCTTATGCCCAGAAGAGTGAAATCGAGCATATGGTTGACGAAATGTTAGAAGTTGACATTATTAGACCTAGCCAAAGTTCTTACTCTGCACTGGTGGTAATGGTACTCAAGAAAGATGGATCATGGCGTATGTGTCCAAATTATAGAGAGCTCAATAAGATCACTATTAAATATAAGTTTCCCATTCCCGTCATTGATGAATTGTTGGATGAACTATATGGAGCAATCTATTTCACAAAGTTGGATCTCCATTAAAGGTATCATCAGATTAGAATGAAGGAAGAAGATATCCCAAAAACAACATTTCGAACTCATGAAGGCCATTATGAATTTCTGGTCATGCCTTTTGGCCTTACAAATGCACCTTCCACATTCCAAGGGTTGATGAATTTCATTTTCAAGCCCTTCCTTAAAAAATTTGTGTTAGTATTTTTTGATGATATACTAATCTATAGCAAGTATTGGGAAGATCATGTGCGACATGTTGACAAGGTGCTACAACTACTAAAGGAGCAACAACTATATGCCAAACCATCCAAATGTTTCTTTGAAGTGAAGGAGGTAGAGTATTTGGGTCATATTGTATCTCATGAAGGTGTCAAGGTAGACCCTAACAATATTAAGGCCATGATGGACTGGCCGATTCCCAAAGCATTGGTCAATTCCCAAAACATTGGTCAATTCCCAAAACATTGAAGAATCTTAGAGGATTTTTGGGTTTGACAGGTTACTACTGCAAGTTTGTTCGGCACTATGGAAGAATAGCAACACCTTTAACGACACTAACTAATAAGGATGCATTTTTATGGACTCGAGAGGAAACTAAATCTTTTAAACAACTTAAAGAGATGATGTGCA
>JASDQU010221100.1:0-17829 GCA_032191745.1 Picea mariana
TGCAAGGTGTTGCGTTGTATGGAGGATTGTATCTTCTCGGATTCACATATCCATAAAGGTTGTGAATTAGAATAAATCTTAAAGTTGGGTCTGTAAAGTAACTCATCCAAGTCTACGAGACACGAGATGCTAAATTTACGGGAAGTCTAGACCCAAAAATATTATAAAGGAAAATCCATTTAAGAGTCGGGTCCATTAAAGAACTTATATGAATCCAAGAAAACATGAAGTCCAAGAACTACCCAAGACCAATATATGCACCAATCAAAGAGTTCCTCGTGGCAATAGCGTCTTGGGTACTTAAAAGATTAAATAACTTTTTTTTGACCAATCAACTATGTTCCATACTTCATGAAAATTTCACTTGTTGCCATAGATGCTTCAGGTCTATTTTGTTGACGATATTTTATTCCTTATGTTTTATGATATGCACGAGTCTCCTCCCTAGATCCAATGCCAAATTTAATTGCAACTACGAGATTTTGGGAAATTTACCACTAAAAATGTCTAAGTCATATCTCTACCTTGAAAATCCTCCAAAATGGGTGTTTTTGCAACCAATGCTATCAACTTTCGATGTTTCATGGTTTGTAATAATAGTCTTTCCAAATGACTATGGAGATATTATTGGTTTGAATGGTTTCTTGAAATTTCAAAACGTTTTAAGTGGTAGATTCTTGGTTTTTTTCCTAAAGAAATGTTGTTTTTCATGCTTAGTGTATGTTTGGTAATGTGGCAAAGTGATGATGTGGATAGTGGAAGTGGCATATGATGATTGGATGAGTTCCAAAATGGGGTAGCCCCCTTGCAGGTCTTGGCAGCACTAAAGGCTAAGCCTTAATACTTGGGCTTGATAAGAGTTACCCCAATTCCATATTGGGGAAGGTCCATCAAAAGACTCAATAGCCCCTAAGGCCTCACCTTTAGTGTTGGGGGTTTTGAGGAGTTACCCCCAAGTCATTTTTTGGGGTAAACCCAATGGAGGTTTGATTGCATTAGAAGGGGCCTTTTTGTTATAGGGGACCTACATGGATGACCCTTCACTCTCTAGTGGGGAGACTCTACTGGGTGCCCAACAACATTAGGAGTTCCCCTTTACACTTAGGACTCCATAGGGATTACCCCAACCCATTGGGAAAGACAACCCCTTTAGTGGACTTGTTGTAAAGGAAAAGAGACCTCGCAAGGATTATAGGAAGTGCCTTCCACCTATGACCATATGACACATGGAACAGATGAAAGGAGCCAAAAGGTTTCCAAGAAGCCTTGAATGATTCCATAACTAATGAGAGGTTGTCACATGGAAAACTCAAAAGGACATAAAAGTTTCTTCTCTTGCACTATAATGCCTGGGTGTTTTATGGAAGATTTGGAAGGTGATTTCTTGGTTGTTTGGGTAGCTTGAGAGCAGGAAAAAGGTGTCGGTAACTACTTCTTTGGATATGGATCTAAACCATTTTTGGAGGTTGTTGGCCTTCCACCTACTTGGGTGGCACAAGCATAAAGGAAGGAAGAGGAGTTGATGAAGAAGAAATGAGAGGAGGTTGGACTCAAGGTTAGATAGAGGAATCAACAATAGAATACCCATAGATCGAGTTTTTTTCCTACTGTATAGCTTGTCGAATATGGAAAAAGAAACCGAACAAAATGAAGCACTGGTTTGTGGTAGTTACAATGTTTTTATTTCCCTTAAGCTTTGGTAAGATTGAGAGCCATTGTGAATCTAAAATCATCATTAATAATAACCATAGAAAGAGCAATGTTGATGCAAGAAGGACAACCAATAACATTTGAGACCAGGAAACTAAACAAAAGAGAGTGCTTACAATCCACATACAATAAGGAAATGCTTGTCGTCATGCATGCACTAGAAAAATGGCGACAATATCTGCCAGGAAGCAAGTTCTTAATATATACATATCATAATAGTCTTCAATACCTACTACAACAAAAAACATTGACAACCAAACAACAAAAACATATGGAGAAAATTGCCATGTTCAATATGGAAATCATAATAAAAAGGGGAAGGATAAAGTAGCAGTTGATGCCCAGTCACGAAGGGATGAAGAAATACAATCTTTTGCAGTATTAATGGTAATTCCCGAATAGTTAGATGAAATCTACAAGGTACCAGATCTATTATATGAGCATAAAATAACAATATTGTAGAGAATAATAGTGAAATAGCAACAAAAAACGAAGATACCGCAAAGATCAACAACGAAACAACAAATTGTATGGAACCACAACACCAAAAACATACATTTATTGATAGGAAATAGTGTTCACTTGCATCTTCAAGGGGGCTACCACCAGCAGAGCATAGCTCTTTTACTATAATTCTCAAGACAAAAACTTCTCATGCCCTCGACTCCTATTTATATTAAATCTATCTACTAAGAGAACAACCTAGAGGAAGATCTTTCTAGAAGCGAAAGCTTCTATTGGGTCTTCTTACATTTGACTTATTATTCCTTATTACTAGGCCTTATTAATGTTGGCCTTTATTACTTGGAAAATATATTATTCTACCTACATGGGGAGTTAGGGAGGTTAGGTCCCTAACATGCCCCCCCCCCTAAAAATAACCTTGTCCTTAAGGCTCGAGATGAGGAAATTGTTGCAAAATAGAAGCTGGCTCCCAGGTGGCATCGGTTGCAGTTGTATATTTCCACTGAACTAACACTTCCTTGGTGGTGCATTGATAGAGACTACTTGTGGCTGCAACCAGATGGAGCCTTCTTCATCCAACTCAAGAAGACTGGTTTGAGTTTGGCACTTAGTTCCAATCACCTTCTTCAAGTAGGAGACATGAAAAACAAGATGGATCTTAGAATGATTGGGTAAGGCTAACTGATAGGCCACCTATCCCACTTGCTTGAGAATTATATAAGGACCATAAAATTTGGGCGCTAGTTTCTGACAATGGTCGGCCTTGAGTGAAGTCTTCTTATAAGGTTGCAATCGAAGAAACACCTAGTCCCCTTCAACAAATTGACGTTCGGAGCAGCCTTGATCTTCTTGTTTCTTCATGTGATTATGATCCATGACCAAATTCTCTTTAAGGGTATGTAGAATAGCCTCACGAATTGTAAGAGTTTGGTCAACTGCCTGGACCTTCGAGACATCCTGCATGTATGAAATAAATGAAGGTGGATTTTTTCCATATACTACTTCAAAAGGAGCCATGTGAATAGTTGTATGGTAAGAAGTATTGTACCACCATTCAGATAAAGGTAACCATTAAGCCCATTGATTTTGTTGTTCAGATGCAAAACACCTCAAATATGTTTCCAAACATTTGTTGACAACTTCAGTTTGACCATCAGTCTGGGGATGATAGGCGGTGTTGAAATGCAACTGGGTGCCCTGTAGCCTGAACAGTTCTTGCCAAAAATTGCTGGTGAAAGTGGGATCTCTATCAGAAACAATAGAATGAGGCATGCCATGAAGCTTGAAGACATGATCCATGAAAATTTGAGCTACCGTGGAGGTGGTAAATGGGTGTTGAAGAGAACATATATGAGCATACTTGGAAATTCAATCAAATACCACCATGATGACAAACTTATTTCATGATTTAGGTAAGCCAACACTGAAATCCAGAGAGATATCCCTCCAAATAGCGGGTGGAATTGGAAGTGGTCGGAGTGTGTCAGGTGCTTTGACTATTTCTCCCTTGTTGCATTGACACGCATCACATTCTACCACAAAAGTGCGAACATCTTGTTTCATACCATCCCAAAAAAAAGAGCGTTTGACCCGTTCATAGGTTTTGGTAAACCCTGAGTGCCCAAATGAGGGTGTAGCATGAAGCTCAGAAAGTAATGTGTATTGAAGTTGTGATTGTTGTCTTAAATATAGATGAACTTCATAGCAAAGCTCATCATTGTGCCAAGAGTACCCTAGGGAAACTGGAGCATTGGCTTGCAATTGTTGGATCAAATGCGAAATTTTGGGATATTGTAGCCATTCCTGGTGAATCGCTTGGAGCCACTCTGGTACAATGACAGAGAGGGAAAAAAGAGACCCTTCATATTCATATTTTCGGGAAAGAGCGTCAACAACCACATTGTCTTTTCCTTTCTTGTAGATGATCTCATAATTATATCCAGATAATTTAGTTACCCATTTTTGTTGCTCCAAGGAGGAAGGACGTTGCTCCAGAAAATACTTGAGGCTCTAATGATTTGTCTTAATTTGGAAACATTTCTCGAATAGATTAGGGCAGCAGAGATCTACTACATGCATAATAGCCAACATTTCCTTTTCATAGATTAATTGTCCCAAATGTTTCTATGGAAGTTGTTTGTTGGTAAAGGMCTAAGGTTGACCATATTGCATAAGGACTGCTCCAATTCCTCTCCCAAAAACATCACATTCCAGAACAAAGGTCTTTGTGAAGTCAGGAAGTGCCAGGACAGGGGTGGTGCAGATGGCCTCCTTCAAGGCTTGAAATGCCTGATCAACTGTTGGAGTCCAAATGAAAGAATTCTTTTAAGAAGAGAAGTGAGAGGTGTCACAATCTTGCCATAATTCTTAACAAACTTTTGATAATATCATGTTAAACCCAGAAAACCATGCAAGCTTTTGAGAGACTTGGGGCGAGGCCAATCTTTCATTGCTTCAATCTTCTTAGGATCCACCTTGAAACTTTCCTTGCCAACAATATGACCCAAGTACTCGAATTTCGATGCTCCAAAAGCACATTTATATTGTTTGAGGAAAATTTGGTGTTTAGAGAGTAGATGAAGAAATGTATCCACATGAGTAAGATGGTATTTTTAGGTTTTACTATAGATGAGAATATCATCAAAGAAAACTAAGACACAAAGATGGAGAAAAGGATGGAAGACATGATTCATGAGACTTTGGAAAGTTGATGGGGCATTACAAAGGCCAAAGGGAATGACCAAGAACTCATAGTGACCCTCATGAGTGTGAAAATAAGTCTTGGGAATGTATTCTTCTTTCATGCAGATTTGGTGGTATCTGAACTAGAGATCAAGTTTAGTAAAGTACTGGGCACCATTCAATTCATCAAAGAGATCATCAATGACATGAATGGGAAATTTTTCTTTGATGGTGAGTTTATCGAGGGCGTGAAAGTCTGGACACATGCACCAAGTACCTTCTTTCTTGAATACTATGACAACCGAAGAGGAATAGGGGTTGGTACTAGGGAGAATAACACCTGCGGCAAGCGATTCTTGAACACTTTTATCAATTTAATTCTTTTGGGAAAATGGATGACGATAAGGGTGAACAGTGGGTGGAAGACTACATGGGATGAGAGGAATGGAATGATCATGAACACCAAAAGAAAGAGGAAGTCCCTGGGGGTTGGAAAAAATATCTTGGTGTTTGGAGATGAGACATTGGAGATCAGGATGCATTGAAGGTGTCTCAATGGCTTGAATAGCATGGAGTTGGGAAATGATGCCATAATGACCTTTTTTGAGGAGCTTTTCCATTCGATGGGAACTGATGATCTTAGGGGAATCGACTGTGATTCCTTGGAACTTGTACTGTTGGCCTGCCTGCTGGAATTGCATGGATAATTCCTTAAAATCCATAAGGATGGGACCAAGGGTGTAATATCGTAACCACCCATGTCTATAGCAAACATATGCGATTTTAGGTTGTACTGCCCAATTTGGAGACGTACATTTTCACAACGCCCACCACATTTCATGGAACCTCCATTAGCAGTCATGATTTGAAAGTTATTGAATGCATGGACATAGCAATGGGTTTCTTGGGAAATGCGACGATGAATAAAATTATGGGTGCTTCCACTATCAATTAAGATGATGACCTTTCTGTTCTTAATATAACCAATGACCTTGAGGGTTTGGGGAGCGAAGAATCTAGTGAGAGCATTCAATGAAATGGCTGGTTCTACTTCGAGTGGATCACGTGGCGGAGTAATATCAGTTGGATTGGGTAATTCTGCGATAGGGGGTTCTCTACCTCTTCTTCAGAAACATATTCAGAGATGGCCATAAACAACTTTTGCTCCTTACACTTGTGCCCTGGAAAATATTTTTCATTACAATTATGACAAAGGCCCTTCAGTTGGCGTTCGCCCATTTCAACCCAAGTTAATTTCTAGATCTTGAGAGGAGTGGGAGGAGGAGTTGAGTTGTTAGGGAGAGTGTGAGGAATAAAGGGAAGTTTGTGTGTCTAGGCAGACACAATCTGTTGAGATTCCTTAGCATGTTGAGTATCCTCCAACCAAGTTTGAGGGAGATCCATGAGGACTTGGGCTCAAATTTCATCTTTGAGGACACTAATAAAACATTCCCTGAATAAAGCATCAGAAATGCCCTTTGTTCTGAGAGCCAAGTCTTCAAAGGTGGATATAAAGTATTCCATTGTGCCAGATTTTTTCAACTTGGTCAAACAAACTAGATAGTGAGTGTCAGTGTCAAAGCATTCATATAGCTTAGCCACAAATTGTGTCCAAGCAACATACCCCTAGCATGTCTTTCTATGCCATTTCCACCATTTCCAACATTCTAGATCCAAATAGAGGACAACATAACGAAGTTTGTCTAGATCATCCGTAATGCCATGTAGGGAGAAATAATGTTCAATTTGAGTGACCCAACCAGTGGGATCTGAGCCATCAAATTTGTTCACTTCAACTCGGGGAAGAATGGGATCACAAGGAGGGGAGTTAGAATGAAGTTTCATATTATGCGAAGAGTTCTCACCTTCAGAATGGGAAGGGGGGTCAAGGTAGGGAGAACCAAGGAACTGTTTTAGTCATTGGGTGAGGGAGGCTATGTTTCTCTTAACAGAGGTTAAATCTCCCTTAACATCAGTAAAGTGGGCATCGAGGATATCCAAACGAGACTTGGAGGAAGAAATTTCAGA
This sequence comes from Picea mariana, assembly GCA_032191745.1. NCBI lineage: Eukaryota > Viridiplantae > Streptophyta > Pinopsida > Pinales > Pinaceae > Picea > Picea mariana. The sequence continues at coordinate 6,886 of JASDQU010221100.1, forward strand.
GGTTATTTGCTATATGTCGACCTTATGCTGTTTAGATTCATCTTGCAGGGATTAAATTAAGCGAGTGTTGGACATGGGGAAAGGAGGGGAACAAAGGAGGGGGAGTGGGTCCACAGAAAAAGGGGTGAAAAATGATATATATGACGATGTTTAGTGTGAGAAGAGGAAAACAATGAGATGTGTGTGAAATAAGGGTGTGTGGAAGGGGTCGAGACCACAGGAAAAAATATTTTCTTGAAAATGATAGGTACTACTATGGTCATGATGAATAGGAGAATCCAGTGGGATAGGTCTCAAATAATGGTGTGGTTAGGGCCTAAACATTTTTTTTTTTAAACTCATGAAGAGTTATATTACGAACTGAATAAAACTGCAGAGGCGGAATGCCCATATTGTTAACAAGACAAAATATGTAGTAATTTCACAACCCTGATGTAGATGGAAAGGTTGCATTGTAAGAGATCTTGTCTTGTCCTTTTCTGTTCTTTTCCCAATGGTTAGGATTTGCATGGGATCTACAATCAAGGGTTTTCCCTGTGTTATAGCTCTCTGATATACATGTGGGGTCCAATAGTAGTACTCAACCCAATATCTCAAGGCACCAACTAAGGAGGCTAGACCGTATCCTTAGTCGTACTACCCAACTACCTAGGTACTAGAAAGTCACTTCCCGAGTTTTTTTCTTGGTGACACTATAACAGTCAGGTGGTCGATCAGTTTATCTACGAAGGGTTTCAGGATGCCTAGGGAAATCTGTATATAGGTGTTGTCTAATGCGCTACCACTCGAAGGGGTACCAATAGGGGTTACAAGGGTGGCCAACATACGTGCGCTTAAGTACCACTTGTATTTCCTATGTGTATTACTCCCTAACCACAGGTTTATGCATGTAACGACAGATCTTTGTAGATTAAAGACGCCAGAATACGTCTCTACCTTGGAAAAAATAACCCACAATTTTTTGCTAGGGAAAGTGCTCTGATACCACTTGTAAGGTACCAAATATATTATATGAGCAGAAATGAGCAATATTGCAGAGAATAATAGTGAAATAGCAACAAAAAATGAAGATATTGCAGATATCAACAATGGAACAACAAATTATATGGAACCACAACACCAAAATTATACTTGTATTGATAGGAAACAATGTTCACTTGCCTCTTCGAGGGGGATACCTCCAGCATAGCATAGCTTTATTACAATAATTCTAAAGAAAAAAAATTCTCATGCCCTCGACTCCTATTTATACTAAATCTATCTACTAAGAGAACAATCAAGAGGAAGATCTTTCTAGAAGCGAAAGCTTCTATTAGGTCTTCTTACATTTTACTTATTCTTCCTTATTACTAGGCCTTATTAATATTGGCCTTTATTACATGGAAAATATATTATTCTACCTACATGAGGGGTTAGGGAGGTTAGGTCCCTAAAAAATATTAAGTGAATATGCCAATAATCCAGAGACTTTTTCATTAATCAATAATTGGAGTCAACATCCTAGTTTGAATGGAGGAATGGCATGTTATGGTATAAAGGAAGAATCTATCTAAACCCTAATTCAAGATTTAAATCTAAAATTCTAGAAGAGTCACATGACTCACCAATAACAGACCATGTAGGTTTCTTCAAAACCTATTATAATGCACATTAGTCATTATTTTGGAAGGGAATGAATACAGATATTTGGAATTATATACCAGAATGTGATATTTTCCAAATAAACAAAAGCAAAAGTGTCATGACCCCTGGATTACTCCATCCTTTACACATCCCTAATAAGAAATGAGAAGAAATTTCAATGGATTTCATTGATTTTATGTCAGAAGGGAAAGATAAAATCATTGTAGTAGTTGATTGAATTACCAAGTATGCACATTTTATGGGTGTAAAGAAAACAAATTCTGCAAAACAAACAACTAAAGCTTTCTATAAAAACATCTACAAGTTACATGGGTTTCCCAAGGTTATTGTCAGTGACAAAGACACCAAGTTTAAAGGGAATTTTTGGAAATGGAAATAATTTTGTAAACAAGTTGGGATATCTCTTAATATGAGCTTATCTTACCATCCCCAAACACATGGTCAAACAAAAATTTCCAATAAATTTTTGGAAACCTACCTTTGTTGTTTCGTAACCGACAAGCAAAATAAGTGGTTTCAATGGTTGCACCTTGTTGAATGGTGGTATAATTCCACATATCACATGTTTTCCAAGATGATGCCATTTCAAGTTTTGTATATATATGAACCCCCAAAATGGAAGGAGCTAGCCACGAGTGAAATCAAAGTTCCGACAATTAAAGATCAATTGGAGGAAGATCAAAAGGTTGTTCAATTACTCAAAGAAAACTTAGCAGTCACAATAAATCATATGAAGCAACAAGTTGATCAACACAGGACTGAAAGAGAATTTGAAGTGGGAGAATGGGTGTTTGTAAGACTCCAACCTTATAAACAATTATCTCTTAAGGAGAAAGGAAAAAATAAATTGGCTCCAAGGTTTTATGGACCATATAAGATTAACAAGAAAATCAGTCAAGTATCTTATGGGTTAGAATTACCCGACATGAGTCATATCCACAATGTTTTCCATGTGTCATGCCTTAAAAGGGTATTGGGAAAACTTCAAAAGGCACAAATTGTGCTTCCTATCCTAGACGATGAAGGAAGAATGATTTTAGAGCCAGAAGCTATTATTTCCACGAGAGATAAAAGTTTTTGTTCTTGTATAATCAAGGAATATCTTGTTAAATGGAATAATCTTCCAGAAGAAGACATAATTTGGGAGTTAGATCATTTTTGAAAGTTATATCCTTCATTACCTTTGCAATTTTAAGGGAAGGGAAATGTTATATACATATTTAAGTTAGAATAAGAACTAACCATAAATAAATGACTCATGATTATTAAATGACGTGACTATTTAAAACGTCAGAACTCTTCTTCATTTTCCCATGTAATATATAACCGTGGGCCTTTTGTAAACAAATATACCATCATCAAATATATTTTAAATCATATATACAAATATTTTCCATTCTTGTGATTATTAGGATTTATTAATCCAACAGTAATCCTAGGTTCATTTACCACCTTTATTCACATCTTGGGATATAGTATTTATCCTAGGTGTTATGTACACAATTATGTATTGGGGTTATGCCATTAAAAGTTGGTTATTGAGGAATGTACAATACAATGTACTCAAAATGCCTAACAATTTAATGGGTCAAGCACACATGAAAAATAATCTTATGTCCTTTGTTGGGTTAGAAGACCTCCCTGTGAAGTCTAAAGACTATTAAGTGAAAAAATATTTTCAAAAAACAACTCTCAGAAAATGATACATAAATTAATTGTCGAAAATATAGTTGACAGAAAAAGTGTTGATCAACATCCCATTCTTGTATCCTATAAAGCCCGTGGATAGAAAACATACGAATGATTAAAAAATGAGTGAATCATAATCCTACCAAAAATCACTTAGAACTAAACCAGGTAAACTATCAATACTACCTCAAATTCTAAAACAAAATTGTCAACCATGTAAGTCACAAATTTGCAATAGGTGACTAAATCCTCAAATGCAAAAAAAGATCTCAAATGGATCATTGTATAATTTTCCATTGATCTTGTTACTTTCCGGGTGAAGAAATTGTTAGAATTGGATTGTAGGGCACATTTTAAGGGTAGTTCCTAGTTTGGCGATTTAGGGTTTGAAAATCTTCAAATCTAGTTTGAGGCATCAAACCGCACATTTTGGGGTAAAAAATTTATAGGATTAGCTCCAGTCCCTCGACATTGTTCTACACATTGAAATATTTTCAATGGTGTAAAAATCACCTCAATCAAAGTTCGTATGAAAAAAATATGCCTCCTATAAGTTGTATCGAGTGGATGCCATGTTAACCCCCATTACTCACATAAGTGGGAATAATCACATGTGGAATTTCAAGAAGAATCTAGAGGGTCCAAAACCATAGACTATTTGAGGGTTGAGGCATGGAAAAACCCTATCCCTAACCTTAGATGGGTATTGAGCTATGTTAAATACTGGGTTGCTAGGAAAGGAAAGGATTCCATTCTTTTGGTGTTTTTATTGTTCCATATTTTAGTAGAGAATATAGAAGTAGGCTATTGAACCATAAAATAGGATGTAGAATATTGTGTAGTAGCCATTTAGGCCACAGTCTCCATGGAAAATCCATAGTGAGTGTTCCTTTCTTTGTACTTGGATTTCGTAACTGAGAAAAAGAGAGAAGAGAATATGCATCACCTTATAGATGTGTTTTCTCCCATATTGGGTTTCCTAGGTCACATCTTGTGTTCATTTGTGTGGATGGTTTGTTCATTTACTTGTTTCTTTCATTTTGGTTTCACTTATTTCCATAATTTTGAGTGCTACACTACTAATATTAAATATAAGATCTAAGGTAATAAACTACATAATAAAATATTTCAAAATATTGAAAGATATATTGTGATAAGTTGTTCCATTGGAATATCCATGGTAGTTTACAACAAGTCTTAGTTTGGTGATTTAGGGTCTGGAAACTTCCAAATCCTATTTGAGGCATCAAACAACATGTTTTGGGGTCAAAACTTTATGATATTATCTCTAGCCCCTAGACATTGTTCTACACACCAAAATATTTGAAACGATGTGAAAATCACCTCAATTGGAGTTCATATGTGAAAACTATGCCTCCAATTAGTTGACCTACCTTGTTGACCACCATAGTATCAAGTGGGTGACATGTTAACCCTCATTACTTACACATGTGGGGCTAGTAACATGTGGAATTTCAAGAAGATTCTAAAGGGTTCAAAACCCTAACATTAATTAAGGGTTGATGCATGGAAAAACCCTATAACTAACCCCAAGTGGCTACCATGTTGTGTTAAATACTGGGATGCTAGGAAAAGAAGGGTTTCCATTATTTTTGTATTTTTATTGTTCCATATATTAGATCATCTAAGAGTGGGATATTGAAGCATAAAAAATGAGGTAGAATATTTTTTAGAATCCATTCAAGCCACAATGTCCATGGAAACTCCATAGTGAGAGCCCCTTTCTTTGTACTTGCATTTCATAACTGAGAAAAAGAGAGTAAAGCATATGCTTCACTTTCTAGCTTGGTTTTCTCCCATATTAGGTTTCCTAGGTTACATATTGTGTTCATTTATGTGGATGGTGTGTTCATTTTCTTGTTTATTTCTTTTTGATTTCAATTATTTCCATAACTTTGAGTGCTACGCTAGTAATATTAAATCTGAGATCTAAGGTAATAAATTACATATAAAATGTTTCATGATAATATAACATATGTTGTGATGAACCGCTCCAATGGAATATCCATGGCAACTTAAAGAAAGACCTAGTTTGGTGAGGTGCGATCTAGAAAATTCCAAAGTAAATTTGACGCAACAAATGACACTTTTGGGGTCAAAAATTTGGAAGCCCAAATCTAGCCCCACAATGTTTTTATACACATTGAAAGCTTTCGAATAATATGAAAATCACCATAATATGAGTTTGTATGTGAAAGTTATGCCTCCCACAAGTTGACTTACCCTATTGACCACCATGGTATTGGGTGGATGCCATGTTATCCCCCATTACTCACACATGTGGGGGTAGTCATATGTAGACTTTCAAGAATAATATATAGGGTACAAAACCATAACATTGATTGAGGGTCGAGGCATGTAAAAACCCTATCTCTAACCCTAGATGGGTATCAAGCTATGTTAAATATTAGGCTTCTATGAAAGGAAGGATTTCCATTCTTTTGATATTGTTATTGTTCCATAGTTGAGTAGAGAATATAGAAGTCGGATATTGTAGCATAATAGAGGAGGTAGAAGATTCTATTGCAACGATTAAGGCCACAATATCCATGTAAAATCCATAGTGAGTGCACTTTTCTTTGTACTTGAATTTCATAACTGAGGAAAATAGAGTAGATCATAGGCTTCACCTTCTAGCTAGGTTTCCTCTTGTAGTGGGTTTCTCAAGTCACATATTTTGTTCATTTGTGTGGATGGTGTGTTCATTTTCTTGTTTCTTTCTTTTATGTTGGGGATAGGGTGTAAATTGATACAAAACAAATAAACATAACTATAGATAATCGAAGAGGAATAACCTTCAAAGAAAATAGGTGGTGTCTAAAGATGCCATTACAACACTTAAGCACAATGCATTATGATCGGAATGTCACAATGCATATTGAACATGCAAACATGCACACCATGTTCAACATTGGCATATAACACACATGATAATGACCAATCAGGTTTTATATTTATAGCCTCAAGATCTAACCAACTTCCTTGGAATTGAGAAGATCTTGTCCACATACAACCATTGGTGTTTAGAGTTGACTTCGTCATATCCATGTTTTCTAGTAAGCTCGACAAGGATGATCGACCAGACTGCCCTTTGTGTCCAACTTGTAGTCGATTTATTGGCCATTCAATCCACCAACTAACTATATTCTATTGTTGGTCTACCATCTAACCAACAGGATTTTCAACTACTCGACTGATTGATGTAGATATCTGGTCAATTTCCTGACCAATTTCTTCTAGATGTTGGTCGACTTCCCAACCGACTATTTATAGGAGAAGTGTGATTAACCATTAGAACTTGAGGTTCCAAAACCCCCCATCATCACACAACTCAGTATATTCAGGAGGTGAAATTAGGTTAGTAGGACACCCCCCCATAATTATATCTTCTTGAAGCCCAAGCATCGAATGAAGCTTGATAAACTTAGCTTCAGAAAAAGGATTTGTAAATATATCAACAATTTGATCATTTTTTCTCCAATAAACAAGGGAGACAAAATTCTCTTGAACCAACTGTCTCAAATAGTGAGCATGGAGCTCAACATGTTTCATCTTACTATGTGCAATAGGGTTTTCAACAACTTGAATGACACTTTGAATGCCACAATAAAGTGTAGTCGAGGTCTGTAGAGGAAATCTAAGTTCACCCAAGAGTTGGAAAAACCATATTGCTCCTATACTTGCATGAATGACACCATGATACTCTATGTCTGTAGTTGACAGAGAGACTAACTTATGTTTCTTGCATGACCAAACCAACGGTCTAGTTCTAAAGCGAAACATATATCTAGAGTTGGACTTTTGATCATCACTGTCACCTGCCCATTCAACATAAGTGAAGCTGACCAACGAATATGAACTTCAACAATATTTGATACCAAGATAAATGGTATCCTTGAGATAATGAAAAATCCCTTTGACAACTTTCCAGTGCATTTCTCTAGGATCCTGCATAAAATGAGAAAACACACTAATAACAAAGGAAATTTTAGGTTGACTATGAGTAAGATAAATGAGACTAATGACCAGTTGTCGATAGAGAGTAGCATCGACTTTGGGAGTTTGAAAAGTGTTTCTTATCTTAAATCCATATTGAAAAGGAGTAACACAGGGATTACAACATACCATCTTAAAATGAGTCAAGAGATCCATTAAATATTTGGATTCAGAAATTCAAAAACCATCAGATAGTGGTAATATTTGAAGATCCAAAAAATAATGCAGAATACCAAGATCTATCATGTCAAAGGAGTCATCAAGTTGTTTCTTCAATCTAAGATTGAGATCATTGTTATTGTCAATTATGACAACGCCATTAACATATATAACAATAATAAAGGTATTCCCATGGGTATGGAGTAGATATAAACTATGATTATATTCACAACGTTTGAAACCAAATCGAAGAAAGAAACTGTTGATCTTAGCATACCAAGATTTGGAAGATTGCTTCAAACCATAAAGAGACTTATGAAATTGAAAAACCAAGTTAAAATTTGTCACAAAACTAGGAGGATGTTCCATGAAAATTTATTCAGATAAGTTTCCATGAATAAAATCACTCTTCACATTCCATCCAAATTGAGTAGCAAGGGAAAAAATCAATTGAATAGAGTTCATCTTTGAAACATGGGAAAACATATCAATGTAGTTGATTCCTTCTTGTTGAGAAAATACCTTCGCAACCAGGAAATATTTATGATTCTCAAAACAACCTTTAGAGTTCAATTTGGTCTTATAGACCCATCGACACTTCATAATGTTCTTCCCTTGAGGTTGAGGAACTAAATCCCAAGTGTGATTCTTCAACATAAAATCCATTTTTGCTTGCATAGCCTGCTCCCATTCAAGTTGTCCTTGTGCATTTTAGTAGGTAACAATATCAGAGGTTTCAAGCATATGAGTCATCAAAGCAATGTTGGGATGTTGCTTCTGACTACAATTTTTTCAGCCTAAGGAAACATCATTGACATCAGGCCCAACAGATTCAATTGTCTTGGCATCCCATCTGGGTAGACAAGAAAGGGGTGAAATGGTGTGCACTGCAAAAGGTCAATATGAAGTTAGAATTGTTTTAGTCGAAGGATATGGTGGATAAGTGGAAACAAAAATTGACTAACCAATTGACTCAAAGGTGGACAACCTAGTTGAAACAAGAACAAAGTTTGATTTTCTAGTCAAAGGACTCGAAAATGGAATAAGAGAAGTAGAGTTAGAAACAACACCGAATTGATCATCTTGTAATAATCCAGAGGAGGAATTCAACAAATTGATGAAAGAATAATTCTCATCAAACCATAAATTTCTTTGGATAATGATATTTCATTTGACAAGCTCAAACAATCGATAGGCTTTAGACTCTTTAGAGTATTCCATCATGATGGAAGCATGACTCTTTTCATCCAATTTATTTTTGAAACTATCAAAAATATGAGCCCATGAAACACAACCAAACACATAGAGGTGGCCTACTAGGCGATTTATTCCACACCATTGTTCGAATGGAGTCACCAAAGGAACAACTTGAGTTGAGATGCAATTGAGAATATAGTTTGCAAAATAAACAACTTCATCCTAGAAGCGAGGAGACAAATATTTGGGATGCAAAAGACATCTAGAAATTTCAACTAGCGTCTGATTCTTGCATTCTGCAATGCCATTCTACTAAGGGGTATGAGGAACTGACTGATTCCAGTCAATATTATATTGGACCAAGTATTCTTCAAAAGGTCAATTCACATAATCTCCACCATTTTTTGATATCAATCACTTAATGGGTTGACCACATTGCTTTTCAGCAAAGGATCTAAACGCTTTGAAATTTTCAAAGACAAGATTATTGTTTTTCAAGAAATAAACCCAAGTGAAATGAGAAAGATCATTAATACAAGTTAAAATATACCTTTCACTTTCTAAGGAAGGTATATTGATGCAACAAAGATAACTATGAACAAGCTCTAGGAGATTCTATGCTTTCCACACTTTTCCAGAGTTGAAGGGTGTTTGATGATGCTTGCCAAGCACACATCCTATACAGACTCCATTAGGTGGGGAAAATTTAGGTAGACCAATGACCATATTCCGACTTTCCATTGACTGTAAAATTCAAAAAATTAGGTTTCTGATTCGTTCATGCCAAGTTAGACTTCATTCATCAATGTGAGCAATAAGAGAATTTGGTTCATAGACAGGACGAGTCATGTCACAAAACTTATACAAATTGTCCTTCGAGTCAAGAAACCATCCGATGACAATCAACGAACCTTTCTTCAAATATTAGATAAATAATTGATCTGGCCAAAACTCCACAATTTTACTTGTCTATGTTAATTGAGAAACCAACAACAAATTGGAATTAAGGTTATGTACATGATGGATGTTGACAATTCTTCCATGTCGATAGGGAACATCGCCATGATCAATAATGTCGAGAGAAAAGTCATCAACAACATAGATCTTTCTCTCCATATCTTTATCTAATGTCGTGAACAAGGAAGCGTCCTTATCCATATGATGAGTGCATCCAAATTCGACTACCCATTCATTCTATGCAAAATGAGAAATAAATGCTTGAGAAGCTCTGACTTGGAAGGTGAAATTATTAGTGGGTCGACGAACAACAAACATGTCTCCTTCAAGTCACTTGACCTTCTCCTCCAGGTTGTCTCTCTTCTTGTGGTAGTTTCTCTCCACATGTCCATTGTTTCCACAGTACTAACATGTCTTCTTCTTTTTATTATGTCTGGGTGCATATGTCTTCCCTTAAGGTTTCTAGTCAAGGCATCTAGGTCTTTGTATATGGGAATCAATCCATCCTATTTCCTTTTGATTCACCTTGCCCTTTCCCTTGAAAAATCAAACTTAATTTTTTCCACCAATATTTCCTTCATTAAGAAAATTTTGTTGATTAATGATCAATAATCCATATAAATCTTTAAAGGTGTAATACTTACCATATTCCTTGCATGCCTGCTAGTTGGTGCAGAAAGTCGAAATGAACATGTCGAATGGTGTTATCAGATTCATGAGGACCATCTCGATGATTTGTCGATCTTTCTTCAGATAATTATTTCCACATTCACCCAATTTCAACTGTAGTTCCTTCACACACACCAAATAGTCCTCAATTATGTCGAAAGAATGAGGATTGAGAGATATCAACTCTTTATCCAACTGCATTTTGTGTCTTTCATCAACTCTAACAAATAGAGACTTCGACTTCTTCCATAATTGATGAGGGTAGTCGATTATGATATTGTGATATTGAATCTCCCATGAGATATAGGTCGTGATGACCCTCACAACTTCATCTTTCTTTCCATCAACAATGAACTGAATTTGATCATCTATCGGATCTGGAAAGATCTGGAATTACAGTCTTCATATATTTCCATAGTTCTTTACTCTTTAGTAGGGTTTCCATGTCTAGTGCCTGGAAAAAATAGTTTTATCCATTCAAAACAACATGATCGATATTTGAAGCCATTTTAGATAGATAAAGAGTTCTGATCTGTTTCCAAAAGTTACAGTAAGAAAATCACCGATGCAGAGTCAGTCACAAAACATATATGATCTAGCAGTATTTGCAAA
>JASDQU010221101.1:0-13948 GCA_032191745.1 Picea mariana
TCTTGGACATTATTCCTTTTTCCATGTTTCACATTTTGCGGGTTAAGGGTGATAGGTTGTTGGGGTGAGTGTTACACTCATTATGGGGTTGTGGGTTTATATTTGTTAGGGTTTACAAGTGTTGGGGTAAGGGGTTATATGAGTTAGGCATCATATCTATTTGGTGTAGAGTTTATAAAGTTTGAGGGTTATAGAGTTTAGGGGTTATTAATAATAAGGGTTATATGGGTTAATAGTCGTAGGGTTTAAGGATTAGGTTATAAGAGTTCAAGGTTATATTTGTAATAATAAGTGTTTGGGGGTGTGGGTTGAGGGTTATAATGTTTATGGATTAACTTTTATAGGTGTTATAATTTTTAGCGATTAGGAGTTGTAGTGGTTATGTCTTAATTATGGGTTATAATGTACTGTGGAAGAGGTTATTTGTGTGGGGAGTCATATGGGTTAGTTACAAGATGGGTTATAGGGTTATGGATCAAAGGGTATAGGAATCTAGTGTTATTTTAGTTAGATGCAATACAAGGTGTAAGGATTAGAGATTATATGTCTTTATAGATACTGAGGGTTCTATTAGTTGTTAATGGGATAAGGGTTATTGAGATTATAGATGGTAGGGGATAGGGAGGTTATATTAGGTTTTATAAGATTAAGAGGGTTATAAATGTTAGGGTTTATATGTTAACTATTACATAAGGGTTTGGTTTATAAGAGTGTTAGTGGAAACCTATTTAATTTATATATGGACTTCAGGTGGGATACAATCACTATTGACAAGTTTTGGACATCATGTATGGCACTTTGGATCTTACCCATGGTTAGGGAAAGAACATAAGATACTTAGGCCCAATTTCAATCCTCTCATTGATCTATGTGATGTAGTCTTTGTTCAACCACAGAAGATACTTGTAGGGGATATTTCACCTCTGTGTGGGATATTTCATGCCAATAGTACATTTGTCATAATCAGAAAGGATCGTGGGCTTATGCCATGGCTAGGGGAGGAAAAAAAGGAACTTTGGCATAAAATAAATATTATTGAGATCAAATTCAATGAAATAGGCCTTGAACAACCACAGAGTTTGTTTTTAGGTATTATTGGCCTCTTGGGGAGATATGGGAGCCATTAGGAGGACTTTTGCACCACAAATGAAATCCAAATCCCATACCATGGTTGGGGAGGGAAAAAAGGGCCTTATTCTCTAAGAAAATATTTCTCGTGCCTAATGGTGAAGAACAAGTACTTCTATTGGGAATGTGTGCACCATTAATATATTATGGAAAATAATATTTTGTATCAAGAGATATACCATGGATGAGGTAGGAAAACAAGTGATCTAGGCCTTGTACAAATATTCTTCATCTTAATGGTTATGAAAAAAGACTTGAAGCACCACACATACCATCTCTAAGGGATCTTTGGAATATGAGTGGGATATGGGCACCATTCACAGGTCTTATGCATCAATTCACAGTCAACTCTTTTGCAAGTTCTTGTCTCAATTCAGAGCTTGGTCAGATGTAAAGGCATTGATGATAGTGTTTGTGTTGGGAGGCATGCTTCAGGAATAAGTAACTACATGTTCATGTATACGTTAATAAATACTTCATATGAAGCACTATATCAATGATTTAAACACTTCAATCCTATTCAAACTTAGGTATTTATAGTGCTCTATACCTCAGATGATAATGTTTTAGTGGGAGCACCTGCTGGTTGTGGGAAGACTATTTTCGTTGATCAATTTTCTTTACTACGATTGCATACTCAAAGCACATACAATGCATTTCATTGTGTCTCTAATATTGCTCCTATAGAAGCTCTTTCCAAAGATAGATATCGGGATTGGGAAGCAAGTTAGCCTTGCCAAAGAGAGATATCAGGATTGGTAGATGGAAGCAATGCAAACTTGTTCAACAAGTCATCCTTTTCATTGTGAATGAACTTCATTTAATTGGCAGAGAGGGTGGTCCAATCCTGGAGGTAATCATATCCAAAATGAGACTTAACAATTGTATCCCGGTGGTAAACATATCTAGAATGAGACTCAAAAATCATATCATGGAGGTAATCGTATCAGATAAATATTGTGTAGAGACTCAGAAATCGTTCGATAAAGAGTTCTTATGACACATTCTTATTGTTAAAAACATACTAATCGTGCCAATATTCCTAGTTGGAGGCCTTGTTCATGGCCATTAAACACATGAAAAGCTTTGTTTAGGGCCTAAGGCACTTGTTTTCATCCCTCAATGATGGTATATGCCTTTAATTCCATATGTGGTGTGAAAAAACTCCTAATTCAACCCATATCCCACTTAGAGGCTAAATATCATTTAGAAATGATATACATGGTTGTTCAAGGCCTGGTGCATGGCCCTTAAACTCAAAAATATTCATTTTGGAACCAATTTCCTTGTTTTCCTCCCTTCAACATGGTATAGTCCCTATGATCCATTCTTACTCTTTAAAAAAACATTTCAATGATACTAAAGATACCACACAAAGGTGAAAGATCCCCTGCATAGGTCTTGTCTAGTTTTTTTATGACTACATCACAAAGCTCTCTTCTGAGAATACTTAAACAAGGAATAATCACCTTATGTTCATTCCCTAGCCATGGTAAATACCCTACTAAGATTTCTTTAGGACATAAATATATCATTTTCCTCCCCTGGCCATGGTGGAGGTTCTAAGACCCATTCTTATTGTTCAAAACATACTAATTTTGTCCATATTCCTAGTCAAAGACATTTTCCATGGCCAATTATCACAAGAAAGCTTCATTTATGGCCTAAGGCCCTTGTTTTCCTCCACCAACCATGGAACATGCCTTGATTCCTATATGTGGTGCAAAAATTCTCCTAAATTATAATGGTTCCCATATCCTACCCAAAGGCCAAAGATCCCTTAGAAAGAATCTATCTAGTTTTTTTAGGCCTGATTCATGGCCCTTGGTATTGAGAAGCTTCCTTTTAGGCCCAAGGTACTTGTTTTTCTCCCCTAACCATGGTATAGGCCCAAATACTCATTCTTATTGTATAATACATATTAATGGTGCCAAATATTCCGCACATAGGATACATATCCCCTAAACAAGTCTAGTGTGGTTATTTGAGGACTACAACATGAATCCTAATACTTACAACATTCAAATAGGACCTATATTACTCCTTGACCATGGACAAGATCCCATGTTCCTTAAATGGTACATAAAACTTGTGAGTGGTGTCCATATCCCACCCAATGGCCACAAATTCCGAAGAGAGGATCCAGTGTGGTGTTTTAAGGCCTTTTTCATAGCCATTATTCCTCGGAAATTTGTGTAGGGCCTAAGTCCTTTGTTTTCCTCCCTTGTCCATGGTATAGGTTAGGAGATCCATTCTTATTTTTATATAAAAAATATATTAATGGTTCCAACATTCCGATTTAGAGCCCTTCTTAATGGCCATTAAGTAAAATAAATGTGTGTTTATAGCCTAAATCCATTGTTTTCTTCCCTCAATGATGTTATAAGCCTTGAGTCCCATATGTGGTGTGAAAAAATTCTTATGGCATCCATATCCCACTCAAAGGAAAATTGTACCTTACAAAGGTTCTACATGTTTGTTTGAAGCCTATTTCATGGCCCTTAAACTTCAAAATCTTTGTTTTGGTCCAAAGGTCCTAATTTTTTTTGTCCCTTGACCATGATGTATATTTTTGTACAAAACATACTAATGACATAAAATGTCCCACACAAAGATCAAATATTTGCTACATAAGTCTTTTTTGTTTTTTCAAGTACTATGTAACGAATCTCAATTATAAGAAGATTCAAATAGGACCTAAGAACCTTATGTTCTTTCCTTAACCATGGGTGACATAACACTATCATTCAATAGTCAAATTGTTACATTTCATTGTCATGCATCATGTCTAAGGGCTTGAGCCACCACAAAGGAAACATTGAAATAATATTTTTCTTATGAACAAGATATGGTACTATCCATTTTGAGGTTTGGCATAGATATTTTTCTTATAGACTACACTAAATTCAACCGTATAAGCCCTATACTCCTTGAAAACCATGTAACACCATTGAAAGACACATTCTTGCGACGAAATAGCTATACTATCGACATACATTTTTTGTCGATAGTATAGCTAATTCGTCACAAGATTATTTACATCCGTATCTCTTGTAATGCTATCAAATGATGCTAGGATTCATTTCATATTTGGTTTATAAACTTGAAATTAAAATTTGATACTTTGTAAGCTAGTTGTACCTTGTGTAAAATACAAATATGAAATTAGGAATCATTAACATATCTACTAGAACATATGAAAAATATGGTTTATGGTTTACATGATGATCATATGATGATGGAATAAAGTGGGTGTGTGAGTCAAATTTGAGTCCAAAAACCCTCACATATCGTTAATTCATATGAATAGTCTATCCATATCAAATTTCAATGCATACAGAAACAATTTGAAAACATTTCAACATTGGCCCCATTCACATGTCACTATTTCCCATGTCTACTATTTTGATGGTGTTGATTAAGAAATCAATGAAAAAGAGGGATTTTTCATCACAATTATGACACCGATACATTGCGTATACAACATTAAAGTAGAACCTGAAATTAAAATGAAGAAAGACTGATGAAAACTTAAAACTTGCGTCAACCAATTAGCGTACTTTGAAAGAAAATTAGGGTTTATGGTTTAAATGATGCATTGATGATGGAAGAAAGTGGGTGTGTGAGACAAATTTGAGTCCAGAAACCCTCCCACATCATTAAGGAATGTGAATAGTCTATCCATGTCAAATTTCAGTGCATACATAAACAATTTGAAAAAATTTCAACGTTGGCCCCATTCATAGGTCATTGTTGCCCGTGTCTAGTCCTAGTACAATTTTTCGTTCCTTGTTCCTTGTAAAATTAGTTCAACAGTACAAATGCCCCCACATCTAGTACTGCAAGGGAGTACTTTTATGGTGTTGATTAAGAAATCAATGAAAACGAAGGATTTTTCATCACAACTATGACACAGATACATTATATATACAATATTAATGTAGAACCTAAAAGAAAAAGAAGAAAGACTGATGAAAACTTAAAACTTGTGTCAACCAATTTGTGTACCTTGAAATAATATTAGGGTTTATGGTTTACATGATGAATTGATGATGGAAGAAAGTGGGTGTGTGAGTCAAATTTGAGTTCAGGAACCCTCCCCTATAATTAAGGCATGTGAATAGTCTATCCATGTCAAATTTCAGTGCATACAGAAATAGTTTGAAAAAATTTCAACGTTGGCCCCATTCACAGGTCAAATTTCTAGTACTAATACAATTTTTGTTTGGTTCAATTGTACACACGTCCCTGCATCTAGTACTACAAGGGAATGTTTTTATGGTGTTGATTAAGAAATCAATGAAAAAAGGGGATTTTTCATGACGAGTATGACACACATACATTGCATATACATTAATGTAGAACTTGAATGAAAAACGAAGAAAGGTGATGAATTGTATCCCATGTGTACATTTGAATATACTTGCGACGAATTTGCTATACTTGGAACCACAACATCCATTTCATTTGTTTGTCCCATGTAAATATTCTTGCAATGAATTATCTATACTATCAACGAAATTTTTTTGTCGATAGTATAACTAATTCATCACAATATTATTTACATTTGTCGATCTAGCGACTATATCCTTTCCTTGTCTCTTGCCGATGAATTCCATTTTTTGTCTCTCTTGCCGACAAAAATGTTTATATAAGTGATGGGTACTAAATTATCCTTGATTTTATCCTCTAGTACCTATTCTTGAAGGTTAAAAATATCAACATCATCTTAGAAGAGAATCCAATATCAATATATTTATCTACTTCTATAGAGACTACTCTTTCTATGTTTTAAAATATAACTACATGACACTACACTTAAATGAGAAATTCCAACACTTGACAGTTTTAATTAGGATTCATTTCATATTTTTCTTATCAACTTGAAATTAAAATTTGATACCTTGAAAGCTACTTGTACCTTGAGACAAATACAAATATGAAATTAGGAATCATTAACATATCTACTAGAACATATGAAAAATAGGTTTATGGTTTACATGATGAATTGATGATGGAATAAAGTGGTTGTATAAGTCAAATTTGAGTCCATAAACCATCCCATGTCGTTAAGGCATGAAAATATTATATCCTTGTAAAATTTCAATGCATACAGAAACAATTTGAAAAAATTTCAACGTTGGCCCCATTCATAGGTCATTGTTTCCCATGTCTAATCCTAGAACAATTTTCATTCCTTGTTCCTTGTAAAATTTGTTCGAAAGTACACATGTCCCTGCATATAGTACTACAAGGGAGTATTTTTATGGTGTTGATTAAGAAATCAACGAAAAAGAGGGATTTATGGTCCATGCCTAGGGATTTATGGAATCACACATGCAATATGTGATATAACAATGGTGATTTCAAATTCATTTGTAACATGAAGTATGGTTCTCATGCTTGTCCAAGGAATTCTCTAGGGTCAAATGACAAGGTACAAGATCATATAAATTTCCTTAAGGATGCATGAGCCATTTATCACAATCATTTTTATAGTGTTGATTAAACAATGAATGAAAAGAGGGATTTTTCATCACAACTATGACACACATACATTGTATATACAATGTAGAACCTAAAATAAAAATTAATAAAGGTTGATGCAAACTTAAAACTTGTGTCAAGATATTTGTTTAATTCGGAAGAAAAATAGGGTTTATGGTTTACATGATGAATTGATGATGGAAACAAGTGGGTGTGTGAGTCAAATTTTAGTCCAGAAACCCTCCCATATCATTAAGGCATGCAAATATTCTATCCATGTAAAATTTCAGTGCATACGAAAACAATTTGAAAAAAATTCAACATTGGCCCCATTCACATGTCACCATTTCCCATGTCTAGACATAATACAAAGTCTATTCATTTCTCCTTTTAAAATTCATTGGTAGTACACATGTTCCTGCATATAGTATTGTATATTTGAGTCTAGAAACCCTTCCATATCATTAAGGCATGCGAACAATCTATCCATGTCAAATTTCATTAAATATAGAAACATTTTGAAATAATTTCAACATTGGCCCCATTCATAGGTTATTGTTTCCCATTAGGTTACTTTTAAACTAGATTACATATGAGAATGAAGCTCCATATGAAAAATCAAGCTATATATCATCAAGGAAAATCAAGATTACTATTGAACTAGAGTGATGTTTGAGTTTGGAAACCCTCCTAAATCGTCAAGGCATACAAACAGTCTATCCATGTCAAATTTCAGTGCATACAGAAACATTTTGAAAAAAATTTAACATTGTCCCCATTCACAGGTCATTATTTCCCATCATGTACTCTATCCCTAGTACAATGTATTTTAATAGTTGTTTCCTTTAAAATATGACCAAGAAAATTAAAATGAAATGAAGAGAAGTTGGGTCGATATATAGAGTGGGTGTGTGAGTAATATTTGATTCTGGAAACCCTTCCTGACTAGCCTTATGGGGATGAAATGTGTCCACATAGGTTGATGAAATGCCTCTACAACCCCAAATTTCGAACGCCTGACCTACACGTCCACTGTGTTGCAAAGTTTACTTAACGATCATTCAAAATCGAATTTTAGAAGAGTGAACCTTATCAGGTAGTTTACTTCATAAGAACCTCAGGTGCATCTAGATTTTAAGATTAGTTTATGTCGACCCAAGTCTATTTTTCAGATTTCTTTCTCACTTGCTCATCTTTTGCACGATACTTGTGTGTCAGTTTGGGTTTATAATTAATTTTGCTAAAACATTGGACTTTATTTTATATTTGATCTTCCATCGCTGAAAATATCATGCTATATATATGTAGGAAAGTGTGCTTTGTCAAAAATATTTGTTTAGATATTCAAGCAATGCATATGCTTAGATTTGGTTTGATGTTATGATCCTAATTTTAGTTGATTAGGATGAACAACCCATGAAATGGACATATGAAGGAGCAGAAAAGGTGGGGTTCTGAAGAAGATTATCTGTTACATGCCTATGTTAAGCGATATTGGCCACGATAATGGAATCTTGTACTGCAGAGAATGAATAGATCCCTGAACAGAGATCCCAAATCTTGTGCAGAGAGGTGGAAGAACTACTTGAAGCTAAGAATCAATAAGGGCTCCTTATCACAAGATGAGTAGCATTTCATTATAAGTGTTCAGGAAAAATACAGTAACAGGTGGAAGAAAATCATAACCCAAGTTCTTGGAACAACTTCCAAGAGACTGAGAAAATGGTGGGAGGTCTATAGAGAGAAAACTATCAACTAGAATATATTTCTTATAAAACAACACTATTTTGATTTAAAGAAAAACAACATAAATTGCGGCAAGACAAAGAATCACAGGAATTCGAATGAAAAATAATACCAAATAATCAATGAGCTCTATTGGTAAAAGGTCTGAGATAATCTAAATTTCTTGAATTTCCCGAACCTTGGTAAGTAATTCTAGGTGCTTGGTAAGTAATTCTCGGTGCCAATTCGAGCTCTATTGTTGAGCTTCTTCGGTGAGCCAATCCTTACCAACCGGTTGGTAGACGAGTTTAATTTCAATGAATGGCATGCCACAATGAATTCACTGCCAGCTAATCCATGTCAAGTCTCTGGATGTGGCGGTGGTTAGTAATTAACATGTCCAAAGCATATGGGGGATAGTTTCATATCCTCTGATGGATGCTCACCATCATCCATGAAACGATTCACCTACATCACGGCTGCATGAGTACTTTTATTCACCTAGGGAACCATGCACTAAGCCAATCCTTGGATTATTCCATGGTGGATAAGGCTTTCCATAGTATTATTCTCCAAAAAATTACTCATGTGAGACCTATAATCTTATATATGTTACACCAATAGTTAATTAAATTGGGTCTTTATATACATTACTTTTCAAATTTTCAAAGAAATGTCGGGTTCCTCCTCGAGCATAGAGAAATATGTCTAGATAAAACAATAGTATTGTGCTCTAGAAAATTACCCCTGTGAGACCTGGAATCTTAGATATGTTACACCAACAATTAATTAAACTAGGCCTTTATATACGTTACTTTTTAAATTTTCAAATAAGTTTTGGGTTCCTCCTTGGGCATAGAAAAAGATGTTAGGATAAAAAAATAGTACTATGCTAGATAAAATTACTCCTGTGAGACCTGGAATCTTATATACGTTACACCAACAGTTAATTAAACTGAGTTTTTATATACGTTACTTTTCAAATTTTCAAACAAATTTTGGGTTCCTCCTGGGGCATAGAATCATTTGGCTAAGAAATAAAGTGAAAGGAAAAGTTAAAGGAGTGGGGATGTATGGGAGAAGGCGAGGGACATCGAATGACATTTCTCAATGTCAAATTGAATATGCAGTTCATTGAAGTTGGAGGGTGACAAATGCAAAACAAAATGTATTATGTATTTCTTTGAAAACAATTAATGGTGTATTGTACATCATGATATATATTATCCAATTTGAAGTATATTTATATATCTCATATGTATCTCAAACCTATACAACATGTAATTATTTAATTTCTTTGTTACAAAGTTGCATATTATTAGTCATGGAAAATAAGGATTAGCATTTTGAATCATGATGGGTAAGTAGGTAATAGGGTAACAACAATGGAAAGGGTGAAGGTGGTAACAAAACCCAAGGATGGACTTCTCAACTATGGAGTGCACAAATTTAATTATACATAATAAAAGTATAAGAAAATATAAAAAAATAGTCTAAAAGTTCAAAAAACATTCTTCACTGATTAACATCCAAAAGTTTAATTTTTTTTCTTCACTGTTTAACATCCAAATTTTTAATTAGAAAAATTTCAAAAACAATAAAATATTTGAATAACACAAATTCAAAATTGCAAATTCAAGTCAAAAGAAGTGTACTTGAATAACAAAATCAAGTTAGTTGAGATATTAACAATTCTATTGTATAGGACACCCTCAATAACTATAGAATGAATGGACCAAGATTGTTGAGTGAGCCTCTGGTAAAGCACAGTATTTTAGTTTAAAAAAAAAAATTGCAAAGGCCTTGGGGTTTTGTGTGATGCCTTATCCCTTTTTGGTTGTTGATCTTATTGCACAATTTTGTAAGTACATCGTGAACAACAAGGTGTTAACTAATAGTGGTGCAAAAAAAAATCATTCAATGGGTAATACTAACAATTAGATCATAATAAGAGGCCACTAACTGAGGCACATTATTTTTCCATATAGTTTATGCTCTCTTGATTTTCCATCATTTAATTTTGAATCATTATTCAAATAACTATGCTAAAGGGTAAACAATGAACTTAAAATACAAAAGGTTGGGACTACTCCATTTTGTATGGTTATTGATCTTATTGCACGTGTTTGTAAGTACATGAACAACAAGGTGTTAACTAAAAAACATGATTGGATGGGTAATACTAACAATTAGATCAAAATAAGAGGCCACTACTGATGCAGGAGAATCGCCAATGCCAAGCAAGTGTGGGGCACACACCGACGCATTTTGGGAACATGATGAATTGTTTAAAGACTTGTTAAGTTGGATTCACCAAAACGTAAATGTAATAGTTAAGGAGAGGCGTACTTCTTGATTTGTAGTTAGACCTTGAGCATTCCGCTCTCATCTGAAGGACTAAGAAGGAATTTATGTTAGTTAATGTTGGTATCTAGCTTTGAATTCTCAGATTAGACATTTTTGGGAGCCAGAGGGAAAACAAATATAGACACCCTCACTTGTATCATTGTAACATTAGGAGGATAAGCAACATTATGAGCATAGAGCATACAGAAGAAGAGAAGAGAGCTGTAGTTGAGAATGCCCATGTACTGAAGTTCTGGATTAATACAAAGAGCTTTGACTCAGATTCATGGTGTTGTGATATTCTCTATGTATGTGTTGTTGAATTTTATGCTCAGGAATGTTTTACTCTTTCTGTCATGCATTTTCTATTTATGTTGTGTATGAATGATTTCTTATTAAATGTCTGAAATCTGAGAGAGAGAGAGTAAGGGAAATGAGTTTCAATTGTTTCTCTATCTGAGCAAGAGTTCCTGCAAGGAGTGTAGTTGAATTGTCCTCAAGAAGTGCGTTGAAAAGAGTTCAGAGTTTTATCTCTGAAAGCTCAAGAGGGTTAGCTCTTGTTCTCATTTCCTCAGAAGTGAAGTTAGGAACAGGAGCCATGCAAGGTGTGCGCAGGCCGAGTGGATTCTCATGGTTTGCAACCTGAGGAAAGGAGTGAAGGACTGTTGCTGCAAAGTGAGTGCGAAGAGTCTAAAATTTCAAATACTTGGAAGTATTCAAGAATTGCCGCAAGGAGTGCGTGCATGAGTCATCTTGGAGACTTGAGTCATGGAGAAAGCTTAAAGGAATTTGTGTCTTAAATATTGGAAGGAGACGCAACAACTTTGGTTCGCTAGTGGAGAAGTTTTCATGAAGATACCATGTTCATTTCACCAAAATCATCAAGGAGGAATTTGAGGGTCAGAACCATCCGTGGAGGAGTCACAAAGTCACGGAAGCCATCAGATCTCACAGAGGAGTAAGAGGGTTATCGTGCATGTTTTTTACGCATAAATCTCAGGAGAACAAAGCCGTAGGATCTGGGCCAACAAGGCAATCAGATCACTCACATATTTCACATCTCCAGGTTTCGGGAGGTGAAGAGTTGAAATATTAGTAGTCGAACTCATGAAAAAACGAAAGGCAAAGTCCTGAGATAGCGAAGGAATCTAAGTCATTCACTGAAAGAAGAACACGTGTCGCGATATTATCTGTATCGGGGACTTGGACATCATAGGTAAGAAAGGAAGGTCATTCAACTTCGTGAGTAGCAAAATTGCGAGAAGTGAAGCTCCGAAGTGTCGAGGTTGTGCCTAAGAGACACGTGGTAGAACCGCAAGGTGGGACCGAGAAGTGTACTGGCAGACACATGTCACACATCTGGAGGAGTCAACACTCTATTTACCTCTCGCCTCTTGGGGACTTGGGAGATAAGGGAACAAAAGTTTGAGCCTTTGACTCGCGAAGTCATGAGTAACAAGAATGAGAAGAGAAAAGTCAAATCTCACCTCTTGGGGGTTTGGGAAAGAAAGGTGCCAAGGTTGAGCCTTTGAACTCGTGAAGGTGCGAGAGGTGAAAGGAGCTAGTGCTTAGCCTAGCCGGTGGTCGCCCAAGGGGAGCACTGAAAAGAGAAAGGGGTAAACCTATCTCATGATCTCAGGTATCACGAATTTGGAGGAAGAAGAATTAGAGCCATGACTCACGAACTCGCGAAATTACGAGCCACGAAAAAAAGGACTTGTGGATCGATTCTGAAGGAGATTCCAGCGGAGAATCTGAAAAGAGTTGATCTGGCTCGAAGGGCATATAGAACGATCCTGTGAGTGGATCTCATTCTGAGGGCCGACGGGTCTACGTCAATTCGTATCAGAGCACAAAAAGATTTCCTTGATTTCTGTAGCAGGGAAAAGTGAGATTCACCATGTCACTGAGAAGAAGGGATAGGCAAACACTTGATCCACTAGAGGATAGGGAAATGCCAAGAAGAAGGGGTAGGCAGATGCCTGATCCAACCATGGAGAGAGAGATGCGTGACCTACGCACCAGACTCAAAGACNACAGAGGCGCACAGCTAGTGCAGGGGATCGTAGTGATTCCGAAAGTGAAACTGAGGTCAAATATGAAGGAGAGTAGGTCACAGCAGAAGATGCAGCAAATGAACATCTAATTAGGGCTGTTGCAAGAATGGGTGCTAAGGAAAAAATGGATATTCTAGTATATGAAGGAAACCTGGATGCCGAAGAGCTTCTAGACTGGTTTAGAGCTCTGGACACATATTTTGACTATGAAGATGTCGAGGAAGACAAAAAGGTAAAACATGTTGTCAAAAGACTAAAAGGACATGCAACATTGTGGTGGGATGAGCTACAAGATGACAGACGCTGCAAAGGCGAGCAGAAAATTAAGAGTTGGGATAGGATGATCGCAAAGATGAAGGCAAAATTCATTCCCAGGGATTACCAGATTACTCTGTTTCAAAGGATGCAGAATTTAAGACAGAAACTGATGACAGTGAAGGATTACACTGAAGAATTTTATAGGCTGAACATCAGGGTAGGTCATCACGAAAGTGATGATGAAAAGGTTGCTAGGTATATGAATGGTCTGAGATACGACATTCAGGATGAGATGAGAATGATGACCATCCAAACGGTGCAATATGCTTATCAAATGGCTCTAAAAGCAGAAGAGAATTTGAGCCAAAAACAAGGTCAAAGAAGCTGAGGCAGAAGTCAAGCCAGGGGAAAATCAGTTGTCCAAGATAGAAATCAGAAGCCTTAAGGAAGACTAGAAGAAACCTCAACCTCAAATTGAGAGAGGTGGAAGCTCGCAGAGAAGGAAATATGCTGGATAGAGAAGGTAGTATGCTAAACAGAGAGGAGAGTATGCTGATAACAACATTTTCTCTCATACTAGAGGTAGAGGAAGAGGAAGAGGTGGAGTGATAACATGCTTCACGTGCGGAAAGGTCAGAAACAAGTCTTATGAATGTCCATACAACAAGAAAGAGGAATGAGAGACTCACATTTCTGAAGCACAAAGGAGAAATGTTGAGACAAAGGATGTTGAAGGTGGAAGATCCCTGATGATGTGAAAAGTTCTCTTAATGCTAGAGAAGGGAGTGGAGAATCCAGTGCAAAGAAACAATCTTTTTTAGATTTCTTGCAAAACCAAGGATAGGCTATGCAAGGTCATTGTGGACAGTGGTAGCATAGATAATCTCATTTCTACAGATATGGTAGAGAAGCTAGAGCTGGAGACGATTGATCATCCAAGCCCATAC
>JASDQU010221102.1:1022-17280 GCA_032191745.1 Picea mariana
AGTGGCTTTATCACGGGAGAAGACAAGAATAGTGTTTGTTCTTCTTTATGTCCATTAGTTTCCACCTTTTAAAAAGTTCATCCAAATGCTGTGCTACAACTCTATGCCACGTGGACCAAAATATTCATCCTTATCACGGTTAACACATTGGCATTGATCGAATGGTAAGGTATTTATACACGTCTTTCATGAATGGGCTTGATTTCAAATTTTATTTTCACCGTAATCACCTACAAGGTCAGGGTATTTGCCTCAAAAGCATCCTGCAAACCATCGTGTTCATTAGATACATTAAATTTCACTAACGGAATCGATTACATAAATTCTCAAAGGAAGTTCTCTCTTTTCGATTCTTTCATTGGATCTGGTACAAATTCATTTGCTTATCTATACCGGTCTTCTTGCTAGTCTAACAATTTCTCCATTGTAATGCCATGTACATAACACAACTATAGTCTCTTCAATCTCTTAATAAATGAAATTTTACCATCCGAACTTTCCACTGGCCTACCATGTCATTTGACTACATTCCAATGCTATACAACAAACATTTTGAACCTTGCCATACCAAATTTATATAAATTTAAACATTAAATATTAATGGCCGAATATTAAACTAAATTTGAATGAAATGAAATGGCCGCGCGGGCTAAGTTGGCAGCGTGGGCTTGCATGTATCCCACATGTATCTCACTTCCATTCTCGGGAATAAAATATTGGCCTACTACTTTAAACCCTAACCGAACCCTAATAGTTCACTTGTTTGCTTTTTTTTTTCTCGTTTGCTATCCATAAGGCAGCCTCACCCTACCTCTGCCGCCATGGTTGTTCGTTTACAGGTTTGTGGAGCGGTGCTAGCGCGCGCATGTGTGTTTGCTGTAGGTGTGTGAATAGGTGCTGAGCATAGGTGCTGTGCGTGAACAGGTGCTGTGCGTAGGTGCTGTGCGTGAACATGTGTTGAGTTAGGTGCTTGCTTGTGTGTTGGTTGTTGGTGTATGAGATGGCGCTGACTTGTGGTGTGAACATATAAACTAATAGACTAAATACTCTATCTATCTCTCTCTGCAGCTTCTTACATTTCGACTAAATGAAATAATGCAGTTCATTCGTCGCTGCTGTTACTCTACTGTATTTACAGATTCTCTGTCATGTTCTTGCAATTAGTCGAGAGCTGAGGAGCGACTGACTTCTGCTGAGCGTAGGTTTTAGCTTCTTGTGGGTTTAATATCCTTATTTATTTTCTTGTTGCACAGGTGGGCGGTGGCCAAGGTTTACCCTAGATGCCATGGACTCTGGGAGCTTGCTTGAGCTTCCCCCTCTCTATCTAATTCTGGCCATACATAATAGCTGTATGTGTGAATCTTTGTTCACATATTAGGAAATACTTTACTTTTAGAAGAACGGTTTATAGATATATTACTATATTTTGAGGTAAGCTAGGGTTTTGTTTTGGGTTGCTTGCAGGGTAGATATATTACTATATGTGGGATTCTGTTGCCCACATACTTGTGACTGGTTTAAGCGAGGAAACACGGAATATATCAGAAATTTATTTGTAAGGACAGTCGGGTTACGTTATAACCAGTCAAACCTCCGTCGAGCGAGCTCGTAACAAATATTTAATATGAAGATGGAAGCGTAACGGCCGAGGGATCCTTGCCTGAATGTTCCCCACATTTTTTTGAGAAAAATTATTAAATTCAATCAATGCACATTATTTTCTACACCGAAAGCGCTTGATTGGAAACCAGTTTGCCATCTAGGAACTCCCGATTTTTGAGATCTAGCACATGGGTTGCGATCTAGAAAGTCTGTAGACTGAACCCAAGAGAGGAGCCGAGGATAAATTCTACCTCTGTAAAGTTTTAGCTGATAATACCTGGTGGCGTTCATGGATTCCAAGCGTTGAAATTGTTAGCAGGGGATTTGAAGTATCTAACGATTGTGTTGGATAGATATACGGGTGCTCTCATTTATAGATCTACCCTTTCTGTTCTTTTTCTCCTTTTATATGTGTTCTCATCTAAATTTTCTGTGATGGTCATGGTTTTATCCTCTTCACAATTGGAAAGGCTCATTTCTGTCTTGTAATCTAACTTCCTCAGCTCCTCCATGTGAAAATCACCTTAGAAAATATATTTTTAACCATATGCAAGAAGCTGAATATATGTTTTAAGAAACACTACTGTAAACTTGAAGAAAACCCCATCTTTAGGATTCCATATTTTTTTAATGGAGGAGCCAAAGGAAAATGGGTGTTTTTTTGTATTCATTACAAGGTATTTATACTGAATATTTGGGTGTTTGCAGGGTTAAGCGTTTGCGCTGTGCTGAAGAGAATAGCTTACATGCCAGAAGCCAACTTATTCGCAGGAAAAAGAAGGTAATTTTACGCTAAAAAAATATATGTATATTTTTCCGCGGCGTCTGCATTTAGCTGCTTCAACCCTATGTAGCTGCTTGAAATTGAAATTGCGCCGCAAAACTTGATCGAAAGTCAAGGGGATGGGGATGGGGATCTCCTTTTTTAGAGGGCAATTCTTCGTAATTTGAGAATTTCTTTCGTAGGAGTCGTGGATGATGCATTAGTTTAGTTTAGTTTGTAGATGAAGAGAGGGTTTTCCCGAGGGTACAATTGACTATGTTTATATGCAAGTCATATATTGAATTTCCAGGCTAAACTGAAACATGAAATGGTATCCTCGCCCTCTTGTAAAATCTCTTTGACTTGTCTTGTATTATTTTTTTTTTTTGTTTCTGATTAAAGATTAAATACACACAATTAGCTCTGTTTATATGCAAGTCTTGTTTAATTCCTAGGCTAAACCTAGACATGAAATGGTAGCGGCATCAATTTTTGAGTCCGCAGGCATGCTCAATGATTCAATCCCAGCTAAGGTAAATTTATATTCATTTTTTTTTTATATGTCTTCTTTTCCTGGTTTTTGGATTATAGATTAAAATTTACATTAACCTGGTGAGTGAGTGAGATCTACAATTGTAATGACCAATTAATAGTGCGTTTCATTTGGTTTGCAGGTTAAGCAGGAAGGACTTTGGCCCTTAAGGCTCCAGTATTTCAACTAAGCTCTAATACCAAATGTAATGACTCTACATTAATTTAAGCAACCATTAAATTACAACACTACTGTAAAATTCAAAAATTACCTAATCTAGCACATTCACAATCTAATATTTCAAGTAATAAAATTTAATAACAAATTTAATTCAAAACGATTCATAACTCTAACCTGAACCTGATGCTGCTGCTTGCTTCCTTAGCTTGAACTTGATGCTGCTCTTTAGGACACCACCCCAAAACCAACCTCCCTGCCGACTAGTAGCGCCTAGCCCTAGGATATCAATGGATATCCTAGCCCTCCGAGCCCAAAACCTCCGCAGCCCCCCGGTGCACTGTAAATTCCACTCTGTCCAATACTCCAAGCTTTCCCAAAATCCTTTCTCCCCTCTCGTAAAAATGAATCCTCCCCTTCTCCACTCCTTTCCCCCCCTTATTCCTCCTTCACCGCCTCCCATACATTAACTCCCACCTAACTCTTTATTACACCTTAACCATTCATTCATTACTTATCTTAACGTATTGGATACGTTATCCCTTGTGGGATACGTAACCCAATTTAAACATTATATTTTCTTATCCACCCCTTATTTAATACTTTATTAATTAATTTAATTAATTAATAATCAAATTAATCATTAACCATATTGATTAAAGAGTTAATTATACTTAAATTAATCATAATCAAGAATAACTAATTAGTAACAAATAATTAGTTAAGGTTATTTTAATAAATAATTATAGTTTAGCTAATTTTTAGGATTATATCTTTAAATTAATTATACTTAATAATCAAGGGTCATTACAGGCTCTACACTGTTAATTCAAGCACCCCATTGATCTGACCCCAAGTGTGACGTTTCCCAATGGACCGATCTATCGACGCTTTGTTCTAGAGAATGAAGAAATCAAGAGGCAGATTCAAGAGTTGTTGTAGAAAGGTCACATCCGGCTGAGTTCATTGCCCTGTGGGAGCCCAATAGTGCTGGTGAAGAAGAAGGATGGTACTTGGAGACTCTACATTGAATATCGGGCACTGGACAAGATCACTGTCCGAAATAGGTACCCGATCCCACAGATCGATGGCCTTCTGGACCAACTCAAGGGGGAGAAATATTTCATCAAGATCGACTTGAAGTCTGGGTATCACCAGGTACCAATCGAACCCTTTGATGTTTGGAAGACTACCTTAAAATCCAAGGAGGGCCTTTTCGAATGGCTGGTCATGCCTTTCGGGTCGACAAATTCCCCTGCAACCTTCATGAGTCTAATGGATGACATCTTTCGACCATTCACCAACTCATTTTTAGTGGTGTACTTGGATGACATTATGATCTTCAACCATACTTGGGAAGGGCACCTCCACGACATCCGACAAGTCCTCCAAAAATTGTGGCAACACAAGTTGTGTGCCAATTTGGAGAAGTGCACTTTTGGCATGACCCAAGTTAAGTATCTAGGATACCTTATTGATGAGCGAGGGGTGCATGTGGATCTAGACAAGATCCAAGTCATTTAGGATTGGCCATCCCCAACCACCCTAACAGAGCTCCGCAACGTTTTGGGTCTTGCCAATTTCTACTGCAGGTTTGTGTTGGGATTCTCTCATATCACTTGGCCCTTGAGTCATGTCACCAAGGGAGGAGCGAAAGAAAAATTATTATTTTTTGTATCTCAACATAAGGCGTTCGATGATTTGAAGCATCATCTCTGATCTGCACCAGTGCTCACATTACCAGACTTGCAACAACCATTTGAGATCGAGACATATGCCTCCGACTATGCTATTGGGGCAGTCCTTACTCAACAGGGACATCCAGTGGCATAACACAGTGAGACACTTTCTGACACAACCCAGAAGTATCGCACTTATGACAAGGAGATGTATTCCATTTTGCAGGCTTTCCGACAATGAAAGAATTACATTTTGGGAAAGGAAACGATCATCCACATAGACCACCGACCCTTGCAGTTCATACAGACACAAGGGAAGTTGTAGAATGATCACCATCAGAAGTGGTCGACATACCTGCAATAGTTTCATTTGAACATTAAGTACAAGAAAGGAAGCACCAATAATGTTGCAGACTGTCTCAACCGACCCCCTATCATGGCACTAACCACGGTGATCAACTCTTGTGGGCATGAGACTTCCAATTGGCTGTTTCTTTACAAAACTGATCCAGAATTCGACCACACATACAATACTCTCTTGGAGGGTAAACAAGTTCCTAATTTTCACCTCCAGGATGCCCTGCTATGTCACCTGAGACATCTTTGTGTTCCTTCAAGCGAGCATGCCAATATTATTTGGGAGGCCCACTACAGTCTGGTCACTGGGCATTTCGGGGTCGAGAAAACCGTGGCAGTAGTGCAAAAGTATTTCTATTGGCCGAACCTTCGATAGGATTTTGGGAAGTACGTCAAGACCTGCACTGCTTGCGCCATTTCCAAACCAACCATCAAGAAGAAAGGCCTCTATACTACGCTGCTCACCCCTATTTGACCTTGGGAATCCATCTCCATGGATTACATGTCGGGACTTCCTTCTGCTAAGCATGGAAATGACTATGTTTTTGTAGTCGTTGACATATTCTCGAAGATGTCCATTATGATGGTCTACAAGAAGAATATCATAGTAGAAGCCATTGCTGAACTCTTCTTTGAGCGAGTGTGGGTACACTTTGGGATCCCGCAATCTATCATCTTAGATCAGGACAATAGGTTCCTCAATACATTTTGGTCTAGCCTCTGGTTGATGCTGGACACCAAGCTCACCAAGTCGACAACTTTCCATCCGCAAACTGATGGCCAGACAGAGGTCATCAACCGGATGATTGTACACATTCTTTGCATGTACAACTCAAAGAAATCATGCAAATGGGATGAGAGCCTCCCCTATGTACAACAAAGCTACAACTGGGCTCTCCATAGCTCAACCAACCACAACCCCTTTCAGGTGGGCTTGGGATTCCAACCACTATGTCCCATTGACGTAGCCATGCCATTTGTGGCTACTCAGGCAGATTCAACCCATGTCCAGTCTGAGGCTAACAAGGAAAAAAAATTCATTGAGCACATTCATCATATCCGCCAACATGTTCATGACATATTGGATAGAGCCAATGCTAAGTACAAGCATCGACATGATCAACATCGGGTGCCACAGAACTTCCAGGTGGGCGACAAAGTGTGGCTACATTTGCAAAAGGAGCGCCTCGCTGGAACCTCCCGCAAGATTTGCCTGCTTCGATATGGGACATACACCATCACCAAGGTTGTAGGGGACAATGCATTTGAGCTTAGTATTCCACCATTTCTTGGTTTGCACCCAATTTTCAATGTCGACTACCTTCCACCCTACTTTCCACCTCTACTGGACACATTCGACATTGCAGAACAACTCAGACCAACAGAGTTAAACCCATATTGCATGGAACAAGCCACAACTGATCGGATTATGGAAAAATAGATCAAGAAAACCTGCCAACAGAGGATCCAACTATATCGAGTTGTCAAAGAAGGCCAATGCCTTCACCAGGGCAAGTGGCTCACCAGGGACCAAGTTCAGCAAAAGTTTCCTCATCTCATGGAGGAACTCAACGCAATGGGGACCATTGCTTCCTAAGGGGGGAGGAATGATCTAGGTGGATATTGGTGGCCATCCTGCTATTCCACTTGGACCCACACCATTGTTTCTTTTGGTTTTTCAGTTTCCTTATTTGTAGCACAATTTACTATTTTTAGCAGTTTTTCGGGTCCTGAACTTACAGAGCCGTTTTGAGGCTCTAAACAACGTTTTTTGGGCATGAATGCTCCGGTGAGTATGAGTCTGTTTCGGGCTCAATATTCATTGTTAGTAGTGTAGTCCTCGGATAGATATTTGTAATGATGTATCATGTACGTCAAACGGAGATAGTATGCCAAGGTTATGACCCCAGGAAATTGATGTACCAATTTACCCCAATGGGGCCCATATTCTGGCATTTCATCTCCTAGGGTTAGGTTTTTGGATGTTTAGGGTTTTCCATTGTTTCTCAATAATATATATGCCTTCGAGACTCATTGTAACTCAGATTTCATAGGCCAGTATCCACCACATCTCTTCTCAGAGATAAGCTACCAATGCTCGAGCTATTTTATTTCCATTCTGTCTGTAAGCATATTTCAGTCATTTGTTGTTAATGAAATGAAGTTTTACTTCCACTGCATATCTGCGTTTATATGTATTTCTTTATTTCATTGTGTTCCTGCATAAATCTGGATCAATTCTTTTACCAGGGATATCAATGCAGGTGACCAATAATTTTGAGATTTGTTTCCAGACTCTAGTTGCTAAAAAATGGAGTCTTGCATTTTTAGTTTTCGTTTCTTTAAAAATGATAAAAAATTGTGGGTATTTATTCCACATAGTTTATTGGTTCTCCCATGTTTTTTCTTCAAGACCGTAGCAGGTCCATTGACCTTTACCGGCCCCATGGATTTGTTCCTAAGTAATTTTACTTTCTGGTCCAAGATGCGTACTGGTTCCACTCGAGAATCTTGTTCTTTTTTCACTTGGATCACAGTCCAATCAATTATGTGGTTATATTCAAACACATGTTTGTTTAATAATGACATATGAAATACATTATGCACTCTCATGGATGTAGAAATTGCTAACATGTATACAACTAGCCTTATCTTCTCTGATATTTCAAAAGGTCCACAATATTTTGCCGCCAACTTTGGGAAGGATCCCAATCTAACAAACTTCTTTTCACTTTCACTTTTAGAAAAACATGTTCTCCTGCTTTCAAATCATTGAAATCTCCATTCTTGTATCCATAATGTTTTTTACTATCCTGGGAAACCTTTAAATTCTATTTTATCTTTATAATCTTCTCTTTCATTTCCTTCAACAAATGTTGCCCAACAACAACTCTATCTGTTGGGTTATTCCAGCTCACCGGTGTGTTACAATTCCTGCCATAAAGTGCTTCATATAGGATAATTTTTATGACGCTTGATACGCATTTTTGTAGGAAAAATCCACTAAGTGGATGCAATCCTCCCACTTTGGTGGCTGGTCCATCACATATATTCTGAGCATGTATTCAACGATTTTTTTGGTCCTTTATGTTTTCCCATTTGACTCTGGGTGATATGCTGTAATGAGATTTAAGTTTGTTCCAAATCCTATGAACAAAACTTTCCAAAAATTCAATGTGAATTTTGGATTTCTATTTGAAACAATCGCCTCGGGAACCCCATGTAGCCTAACAATTTCCCTCATGAAAATCTCTACAATGTTTGCTAACTTGTGTGTATTCTTCATAGGAATAAAATTTACAACCTTCATTAACTAATTCACCACCACCATGATGTAATTCACCACTTCCCATTTCCACTCAAGAATGGGCAATGACTGTAGCATCACCACTAGATGTCCATGCTATGGTTTCACCTTTTGACATTTTAGACACCTGGGTATGTAATCAACCACTTCTTTCTTCATTCCCAACCAAAAAAATTGGCTTCTTATGACTGTAATGGATTTATGATATCCAGGGTGCCCAAGATATGGCACATTGTGCATTTCCCTCAACATTGTATTTTTCAGTTCCCCAAAATTTGACACATATATTTTTCCTCTATACATGAGTATTCCATGCTCTTTTAGCTCATAATATTTAAATTTCTACTGAAAATTACCTTATTGTAATGTTTCTTTTCTTTTTAAATACTGATGATATGAATTTGTAGCTTCAATAATTTCATCTTTTAAATATGATTTGTACATGTTGATGGTTGTAACATGCATATCATGTGATCTTCTACTAAGTGCATCAACCACTTGCTTCTCTTTTCCTTTGATACGTCTAATATCAATATCATTTTCACTCAAAAATTCTAGCCATATTTTCCTTACATTTAATGTGGGTTGTCCAAACAAACGTTTCAGACCATAGTGGTTTGTTCTTAGCTCAAATATTCTCCCCAATGAGGTAATGTATCCACATTTTTGATGTGTGAAAGATGACTTCTAATTCCAAGTCACGTGTAGCATAATTCCTCTCACGCTCCTTTAGTTTTCAGGACTCATAGCACAACACATGTTACTTTTGAGTGAGGACTCCATCGGGCCCTTCCTTGCACACATCAATGCACACCACAAAATATTTGTTCGGATTTGCAATCTTTAAGATTGAAGCACTTGTCAAAATGTCTTTCAACTGCTAGAAGCTCTTTACACACTTGGAGGTGCATTCAAATTTCACTCCTTTATTTTTCATAGAAGTAATGGGGGTTGCAATATTTGAATTTCTTTTTATGAATATTTGGTAATAACCAATAAGACCCATGAATGATCTAAACTCTATAATATTTCTTGGTGATGGCCATCTTCTAATGGCCTATATCTTATTGGGATTGACTGCTATCCCATCCACTGAAATAATACGCCTCAAGTAATGCTCTTCACTACAACAATGTAATTCCCATAATTCACCGTGCATCCCACATGCACCACAACAACAAATAAAGATTACAGAGGATCATCAACACCTTCATCCCCACGACTGTTAACATGCAATCTGAACTCTATGGGAAAAGCCACACAATAAAACAACTTCTTGAATCCCTGCACTTCACCTTCCTGTGTGTATTTGAAACGCTTCAGCCGAAAAATGAGAACTTGAGGTGGAGACTTGATCCTCAACCTCTTCTCGGCTTCTTGTAAATGGCATCACTTGTCGCACGAGTACTTGTTTTCCCCAAAAATTTTCTCCACACCGATGAATTCATTCAGACAACTTGACAGAGAAGAATTTTCTTTTATCTCCACCCTAAGATCCATAAACAACTCTTCTCTGCATGTTACATTCTCGCAACATGAACACCAAGTTTTGATTTTGAATGTACCTCAAAATATCTCATGAATAGTACTACTATCATTATTATTTTCGTCTCCCTGTGTCCCAAATATAACCTCGGTTTCCTCATTCTACAGAGGAGAACTTTCAGTGTATTTGTAACACCCCAGGTTTTGAACCCCCATTTTAAATAATGTATTGTTACAATGTTGAGAGGCCAGAGTGCCCAAACAGTTATTAAAATGCTAGTGTCGCCAAGACATGTAATGTTTTTATCATTTTTAATAATAAATACACGATTGGCTGGTAGACAGACAATGACTAGAGTTATAGGGGGCTATGATTCCACAAGAGAGGGGGCTTGAGGGGATAAGTGTTTCTTCCTATTCTAATTACCCTTTTTGTCTAAGGGAGGGGATCAGTTACATGATATTCTTGGCGAAGGCTAGGAGGTTCTTGATTCCCCCCGAAATTACTTAAACCCACCTCTGGTCTGATGGGGGGGTTGGTCGTTGGCTCCTTCACTTTTGCATTGACACCATTCTACCCCTCACGCACTTTCATGCATGCACCTCCATGCACCCACTTAATCGTTCATTGATCCATTCGTCATCCACATCTTGGCTTAGGGAAAGGGAGCCAAATTGCTGAAGATTATCCATGAGATATTTGAATGTAGTGGTCGCTGGTGTGATCCAGTCGTCACTTGAGGCCGCATGTCTGAGATGCATTGGCTTGTGTCCAGCGTTGTTCACAACTACGAGTCCTGAGAGTTCCATCATTG
This sequence comes from Picea mariana, assembly GCA_032191745.1. Lineage (NCBI taxonomy): Eukaryota > Viridiplantae > Streptophyta > Pinopsida > Pinales > Pinaceae > Picea > Picea mariana. The sequence goes on from JASDQU010221102.1 coordinate 11,740, forward strand.
AGATTCTGGACTAGTTGTGCTGAGCCCAAATAAGGAGAAGGACTGCATGGAAAAGAAGGGTGGAGGTCCATTATCTTAGGTGGTGCAAGCTGGGTACTTGGATTGATGTGAGATCTGGGAAGCTTGTGAGAGCTTGGGTGCTCACTAGTTTGTGAAGCCAAGTAACACTCTGAAACCTTCCTTATAGATTCATAGCCCTGGCTCGGGGGTGACGCTATTGTTGAGATTTGGAATAGTAATGTCTACAGTTGGGTGGAACATCCTTAGTCTGCAGCCAGTTGGTGTCATCTTTCATAAAGATAAGTTCTCTCTATTATGGTATCATTTACATGTATATGAATGTATTTATGCGGTGTATATTTAATTATCATTTAATTGAATCTTTAGACTATGCATGCTTGCTGGATATTGTTGTGCATGTCGTTAAACTATTTTATTTTATGCATCTTTAAATTTTAAAAGGTATCTGTCAGGGAAATAAGTCCAAGGGTAGGCTTGAAGGTAGCATGCCCTAGCCTATGGGTGCCTCGGTATGTTATAGTTTGGTATTAGAGCTTCTGGTTGAAACAATGACTCGATATGGGCTGGGTCAGTTGGTCAGAGTCTCGGGGTCGAGATCGAATTCTGACAGTGGAGTTGAAAAGCTCAGGAGGAATGGTTCTGCAGAATCTATGCGGGAGATATAACGTCAAAGACCCATGTAAGGGGTTCGAACGATCGTGACCATCCCGTTTGAATTCAAGAGCGATCGCCACTATAGGATCATGAGAGATATGAGATCATTGGATCGGAGGACATGCGAATATGGGTCGTCCGATGAAAAGGAAGAAAGGGTTAAGGTGACAACTGCCGGATCCCATGGGAGAGGGAGACCAACAGACATGAGGTATTGCGGGGAACCAAGTTGCACGAGAGATAATTTTCCAAGGTGGTCCCGCAATCCAAACCATGGTTTCCCCAAGGGGTTACGTGTTAGCATCAGGAGAATTGTGGGGCGAAAGGCGGGTTACTCCAAACTGTCGATACATGCCCCCACAAATGGAAAGGCATGCAATGATGTGACATGTTAGGGATCGAACATTGTAACTTTGAATAGTCGAAGTAGCTGGGGATCGTCGATCCATAGGAGGACACATGTCAACCAATCACGTGCTTCAGATGAAAGCACTCCAGAAAAGAGTGAGCGAGGAGAAGTTGAGAGTTTAAACTCCCAAATCCCAGAGAGCCAGAGACCCGAAGTAAACGTCGACTGTCAGATCACCCAAAGTAGATCCTAACCATCAATTGCCAAGAGGTTACATGTCAACAAATTAATAACTTTGGAGGAATCTGTTCGAGAGGTTTTCAGTTGAGATTTGAGACTCCCGAAGATCGGAGAGCCAAAGATCCGAAGTAAATCTCGACCGTCCGATCAGCTGAGATCCATGCATCACCATATCCAGGGCTTTGGATAAAAGCCAGTGTGGCCAGATAAGTTTTGAAATTTGAAGACCCGAAGTAAGCCTCAACCATCATATTAAGGAGGACATGCGGTGTAGATCCGTGGACTCCAGGTGAAGACCCGAAGTGAATATTAGTCCTCTGATCCAGGAGGACACATGTTGACAGATTGGATAGTTTGGTATAATTGGAAGTATGCTAGCATGGAACTCCCGAAGTCTCGAAGGCTGAAGAGATGAAGTGATGGGGCACAATGACGTAACCAGGAGGTGATGTGGACCTCGGAATTTCTGAAGTGACATGGCTTGCGGACGTCACTTGGGATGATGTGGACACATGGGATGTATGCCACATGTTAGTAAGTTTTGAGCATTTGGAGTATTGAAAAGTTAGTTAGAGCGTGACACATGTCACCCGCTTGATTGGGCCACATTTCCACTTCTGGTATTTCACCACATGGTGACAGATTGTGCATTCTGGAGACTGGGCACTCTGAAAGGGAAAGATGTGACAAGTTGCATTGGGTCGAAAACTCTTGAAGGCCCGAAGGTCAGAGTATGCGTCGACTACTGATTCCAGAAGACACACGTCGAAGGATTGTCGACTTCAGGTAAAATCACTCTGGGAGAAAGTGCAGGAGGAAGATTTGAAACTTTCGAAGCCCAAAGAGCCGAAGCGATTCACAACTGCTGGTCTTTGGGAGGACACCCGTCAACAGATCATGAACTTCGGGTAAAAGTGTTCTGGGAGGAGGAAAGCGAGCAAAGTTGAGACTCCCGAAGCACAGAGTCCCGAAGTGGATCTCAATTGTTGATCGTGAAAGAGGATGAGGACCATTGATCTGGTCCCGGGTGAAAGTTCCAAAGTCCTGAAGCTCTCGAAAAGCGATTTTTCAACTAAGCACAGGGTCATGGCCATAGTCATATTCATATTGGGGATGAGGAAAGGATGGCTAAGGGCTGAATTGGTTGTCTTTGAGACAAAAAAGTTATAAGGAAGGATTTAGCTGTGGTCTCTAGTCGTGGTCCCTTGGGAAGGTGGTTTGAAGGAAGCGCCTGCACAGGATGAGATTCTGTGTTGGCCAAGGATAACAAGACACGGTTATTTTTCGGAGAATGGGGATATGATCTCCATGAACAAAAAAAAAGAAAGAGACATGTAGCATGGTTTGGAAATTTTGTTTATTGTATGCATAATTCTAACAAAATGGTCACTTGCACATTTTGCAGAATTAAGGGGATTAAGCACATCAACTCAAGACAAGAGGAAGAAGGAAGGTGCCATGAAACAAGGGATGATCATGGAAGAGATGGTTATTCCGGAAGTGATAGAAGAGCTCATGGATACCACTCACCTCCTTACCTAGAAAGAAGGTTTTATGCATCGAAAGATCTCGCAAGTAGTCCAGAGGTGTCTTCTGTTAGACACCAAAGAAGGAAACAAAAGTTAGATAGTTTGCAAGGAGAGCTAAGGAAGCTCAAGCCACCTTCCTTTGAAGGTGAAAGAGAAAGGGAAGATGATGCCAAAGCATGGTTGCTTGGGCTCAAGATATATTTTCAGTTGCATAACTATTCATCAAACCTGGAAGCCATGATTGCCACCTACCATTTACATGAGAAAGCTGCAATGTGGTGGGACCAACTGAAGCAAGTGGAACATGTTAATGAAAGTAGGATCACTTGGAAGTAGTTCAAGAAGTACTTCCATAAGGAGTAACTCTCAGATAATTTCTATGACAAGAAAATGCAGGAGTTCTTTTAACTCAGGTTGGGAAGCATGAATTTGGCAGAGTACGAGAATAAGTTCTTGGGATTGTTAAAGTATGTCAGGTTCATTGGTGATGAGAAAGTGAAAATAAAAATATTTTTAAGTGGACTGCCAACCTTTTATAAGGAAAAGATCAAGTATGATGAACCCAAGACCTTGACTGAAGCCATTAGGAAGGATAAATACATGTATGATCAAAGCCAGGGAAGAGAATCCTTGCAGAAATCTTGGAAGGAAAAGAAGAATGCGAAGTCCGATCAGAGGAGGAAAGGATTCAAACCTCCCTTCAATAGGAATGAGCCTAATAGAAATAATCAAGATCAATATGCTAAGGGGGATTTCAAGAAAGAATATTCCTTGGGAAAAAAGGGGAAGATCACCAATCCAATGCTGGGATGCAAGGAAGATCACCTGTACAAGGATTGCCCACACATAAAGGACATAGTGAGAACTGTGCACAACATCCAAGAGGCTACAACAGTCGAAGATATGGGAATAATATATGCAGATTTAGATGATTGACAAGCAAAGTACCAGTCCAATATGATTGAGGTGGAAGGTAAGATCATAAATCAACCTGTTGTTGTTTTTATTGATTCAGGAGCAAGTCATTGCTACATTGATTCTAAGATAGTGGATAGATTACATTTGGACAAAAGTAAACTTGGAAAATCAAGTTTGGTTCAATTAGCCACTGGAACCAAAAGAAGAATCCATGATATGGTCATAAGTTGTTCCATAATTCTTAATGGCGTGAATATTAGTATTGATCTAAATATCATACCATTGGGGTATTATGATATTCTAATTGGAATGGATTGGTTGGAAAAGCAACATGCTGTCCTAGATTGTCATAACAAGACATTTACCTATCTTGATGGAAATGGAAAACATAGCACTATGAAAGGAATTCCAAGACCCATATCTATAAGGGAGATTTCAGCCTTACAGCTAAAAATATGTTTTAGGAAGGGATGTGAATTGTATGCAGCTCATATGGAAGAGCCAGATAATACAAAGGGGCCAATCCTCGAAGATTTCTCGGTACTACAGGAATTTGAAGATGTATTCCAAGAAATAACTAGATTTCCACCAAGAAGGGAGATATATTTCTCAATTGATTTAGTGCCAGGAGCTGCCCTGGTGTCAAAAACACCTTACAAAATGAGCACACCAGAGTTAAAAGAATTACAAATGCAGTTGGAGAAATTTTTGAAGAAAGGATACATACGTCCAAGTGTTTCACCTTGGGGAGAACCAATACTTTTTGTCAAAAAGAAGGATAGAACCTTTGTTAGGATATTTAGACACTTAGGAGTTAGTTAAGATCTACTCGGTCTAATATGTTGTTAGGTAAAAGTGTGTTTCTTTAGTATGCATTTGTAGTTAGGAAAACTGACGCTCACGATATGTTCCCGACATAGAGTGATCCGACGGTTCATACTCTCCTTGATCTTAACGACCATTGATTCGTGGATTAACACCCGATTGGTCCATGATCTCTATTTAAAGAGCATGGAGGGTCATTTGCTGATGATCGATTGTGAGAAAATCTCTTGTAAAATCTCTTTGTAATTTTTTTCTTTGCATTAATAAACTGCTCCAAGTGGCCGCGTTGGCTGGGGCCGTGGATTTTTCCCCGTAGGGGTTTTACCACGTGAAAACATTGGTGTGTTGATCTTTGATCTAGTTATTTGAGTGGTTATTGAAGGTGTTCATCCTTTTTTGGAATATCTGTGTTGTCGAACATGGTATCAGAGCCTGTTTGAAGACCCGCTCCTATTGTAGATCGAGATCGTCAAGCCAAGTTGCCTCATCTCCATTTTCTGGCATTTTCGTACATTTCTAGGTTGAGAGGACTGTTCCATTGTGTCTGGAGCACTCATTTCATTCAGGAACATTTTTCGTTTCACTCGAAAAGGTTTCCATTTGCCCAAGATACGACCATTACAGTCAGATCCGGAGGTATAAAGCCTGAATACGCATTTTTAAAATTTCTGCAAAGTTTTATTTTGATTTTATTTCGGTTTGTATTTTTTATTTCCGGGTTGCTACTCTTTTAGATCTGTGTATTCTCTTTGTCCCGTGCCCTATGTGATCTCGGAAAATCAGAAACAAATAGGAAAAGGTGCATCTTCCAGGTAAGCTAACCGAGATCTAACCCTTGTTGTCATCGAGAAGCGAAATTTTTTTCTTGTGTGAAAAGAGTTTTTTTTGAGCATGCTCTCCAAGGCTGTCTTCAAAAACAACAAAAACAACAACAACAACAACCCCAATCCTCCTTCTAAACATTACAATATGTTTTGCTAGACCATTTGGTTAAAACTTGCCTTA
>JASDQU010221103.1:6115-17718 GCA_032191745.1 Picea mariana
CTATTGATGGGATCGAAGCTTTGGATAATGCCTTTTTGAGATAGTGGGGAGATAAAAAAGACTTCATGTATTACATGACAAAGTTTGGGTCTTTGAAGAGAAAAGAAGGAGAGTCTATCTCTGACTTCTCCAATAGATTCAATAAAATGTACAATAAAATCCCTACTGAGATAAAACCCTCTAAATCCTCTGCAAATATCACTTATGCTAGCGCCTTTGATCCCGATTTCTACCTCCTGTTGAGGGAAAGAAGAGCCACTACTCTGGCCCACATGCAAGATGCAACCGTGGAGGTATAATCTAACATATTGGTTGTTGACCGACTCAGGAACACTGCTGATAGAAACATATCCAGGAAGAGTCCTAAAGCCTCTCCATCCAGTTCCTCTCCCCTGCCCCTTTAGACAGATGAGACAACTAGAGTGCTAAAATCACTTTCTTCCAGGATGGAAAGGTGGGAATTAGAAGGGAATCCCATGTATAGAAATCCCCAAAATAAAGATAGCAGGGGCTTCAGGAAGCCTAATAACAATGTGCCATAGGCTTTCCCTAGGGAACAAAAGAGCAGAGATAGAGATGATCAGAGGATTCAAACCCCTCTCCAAAAAAACCTAGTTTCTCATGAGGAAGGGGAGGAGGTGGATGAACTCGACCCTGAGATCTACTGCATCGAGGACACTTCCCCATTTCCTCATTTGACTCAATCTGCATATGAATAATCCCTTATCAACACTCAAATCAACGAGTTGGGTAGAGGGGAAAAAGCTAACAACACTCCTAACAGATATAATCTCAAGTCAAGAAAGAAATAAGGGAATTTTGATAGCCAAGATCAGCCCCTCATAGCAGAAAGACCTACTAAAGCTGCAACAACCACTACTAAAGCAAATAAAACTTAGAATACTTTGCCAGCAGCCAAGGAACCTGTCTCTGAGGTAAGGGAAGCTCCTAAGCCTATTCCCTCCTTTAATTTTGAGCATGAGATTTAGAAGATTAGAATCCCTGTACCCCTATCCAAACTAGTTAAAAATGAAGATTTCAAAAGGTCCCTCTCCAAATTGCTACAATCTGAGCCCCCCATCCTTCCACGGACTCAATAAATCTCCAAGATGAAAAGACAGCAGTTGTCCTAGGTCCCATGGTAAAAGATAGAGATGATTCATCCCCTCCTTTCTACACATCCCTGAACATACATGATAAAGTGCTTCATAACTACCTCATGGATTCAGGGGATTCCCATAACCTTATGCCCAAAATAGTAATGGAAGAATTGGGACTGGAGGTGACAAGGACTTATCATGATTTGTACTCTTTTGATTCAAGGAGGGTGTAGTGTCTGGGAGTCATCAAAGACTTGGTGGTCTCTTTGTTTCAGCTATCCATGAAGAGTGTGGTCATGGATATTGTGGTAGTTGATGTCCCCCCCAAATTCGAAATGTTGTTGTCAACATATTGGATTAAAAATCTTGGAGGGAAATTACAGATGGATCTCACGTATTCCACCATTCCAGTATTCGGAGGGAAACAAAGGAGGTTATATAGGGAAGCTCAGTTGGCCTACATTGTTAGTGACGAAGAAAACCCCACCAATCATCCTATCTTCGCACTTGACATTGACTTGGGGTCTAGTTTATTGCAGCTCACTGATGCTCCTGAAGACCCTGTCCAAGTCAGAGAACAACCCAATCTTAATTATTAGATTCCCCCTCCAACCATCTATGTTTGGAAGATGTTCTTCGACGGAGCTTCTTGTAGCGAAGGTGTTGGCATTGGAGTGGTTTTCATATCACCTTGTCAAGAGACCGTATCCCTGTCATACAAGCTGGAATTTAAAACTACCAACAATGTGGCAGAATATGAAGCTCTTGTTCTAGGTTTGAGGGCTGCAAAATAAATGGGAATTAAAGAGATAGTAGTATTTGGAGATGCTGAGTTGATTATCCAACAAGTCAGAAATGCTTATCGTGCTAATCATCCTCGGCTCAGAAATTACATAAATGAGGTATGGGACCTGATTGATAATTTCTTCTTGTCTTTTAACATTTCTTTCATTCCGAGGGGGGAAAATACTTCAGCCGATTCTTTAGTTGTCTCATCTAGTTTGCTCAAAGTTCCTTTGCCACCTATGGTCAAATATGATGTTGAAATAAAATATAGGCCCTCTGTACCGGACAATGTCAAGCATTGGAAGGTATTCGAAGATGATCTGGAAATCAAAAAATTTCTCCAATCTGTTGATGAATTTTCTTCATTGCACATTGATCAGGAGCCTGACCTGGAAGGTGACCCTCACCCTGAGGTGTTTTTAAATGAAATTTCTAATCACCATATTATTCAGCTGTCTAGCAATCACATTCCGAGGGAAATAGTCCCTTTAGAAAGATTGTTCGATGGGAATGATGTGGCAGTAAAGGGTAAGGTTTCAAATGAAGATGCCGACACAACTGAGAGTAACATTGGCATGCAGGAGGAGCCTAAGTTTGTCAAATTATCAAGCAGCCTGACCAACGAACAGAGGGTGGAATATACTGAGTTATTAAAGGAATTTGCTGATGTGTTTGCATGGGCCTATCAAGACCTCAAGACTTATGACACATCTATCATTGAACACAAGATCCCATTGAAAGAAGAGGCTAAGCCATTCAGGAAGAAGCTGAGATAGATAAATCCAATGTCGCTGCTTGTCATGGAGAGAGAAGTGAAGAAATTGTTAGATGCCCAAATCATTTTCCCTTTGAGATATTTCGAATGGGTGGCCAATTTGGTCCCGGTGAGAAAAAAAAAGTGGAGAAATCAGGCTCTGTGTTGATTTCAGGAACCTGAACATGAGCTCAAAGAAAGACAACTACGCCTTGCCCAACATGGAGAAAATACTGCAGAGGGTAAATGGTGCATCTAGGATATCAATGATTGATGGTTTTTCTAGATATAATTAGATATCAGTCATGCCTGAGGACAGAGAAAAAATGGCCTTCACCACTCCTTGGGGCACATTCATGTATGCCAAAATGCCTTTTGGATTGATGAATGCAGAAGCAACATTTCAGCGAGCCATAAACATAGCCTTCATTGGGGAGAAAGATAAGTTTGTGGTGGTCTATATGGATGACATAACAGTCTTCTCCAGGTCTGACAGAGAGCACTGTTGTCATCTGAGAAAAGTTTTTTTGAAGTGTCGGAGGTTTGGCCTATCCTTAAACCCCAAGAAATCTTTGTTTGATATGAAGGAGGGGAATATGCTAGGCCATATAGTATCAGCAAAGGGAGTAAGAATTGACCCCAATAGGGTAGAGGCAATTCAGACCCTGTCACTTCCCAAATCTAAGAAGGAAGTTCAGGCCTTTTTGGGGAAGATTAATTTTCTGAGGAGATTCGTCTCAAATTTTGCTGAGCTGGTGAAACACATCACAGCCATGCTCAGGAAGGGAAATGAAGTGAAATGGACCACTGAATCCAGAGAATCTTTTATCCAAATCAAAAGGGCATTGACTAAGGCACCTGTGTTGATCAGTCCTGACTATTCCAAAGACCTCTTAGTTTTTTCTTTCGCTTCTTTTGATACAGTAGCAGCAGTCTTATTGCAGAAAAATGAGGAAGGGCGAGAGCAACCCATTACCTTCTTCAGTAAAGCATTAAGGGATGTAGAAATTAGGTATGAAATCATGGAGAAATAGGCCTATGCCTTAGTGAAATCTCTCAAATCTTTCAGAGTCTACGTCTTGTACTCAAAATTGACCGCATACATTCCTTCATCCTTTGTGAAGGACATCCTTGTACAACCCGACATAGATGGGTGGAGAAGTAAGTGGATAGCCAAGATCCTGGAGTTTGACTTGGAAATAAGGCCCACCAAATTGATCAAAGGTCAAGGCTTAGCCAAGCTGTTGGCTAAAGAAAATTGCAAAGCCTTGGGGGTAGATTTCATCAATGCATGTTTAGAAAATCAACAGAATCAACTAGCTGATGTAGATCCTCAAACAGAATCCCTATTGGCTCGATTTCCTTGGTATAAGGATGCCATATATTTTCTGCAGGAGTTGCAGCCTCCAAATGGCCTGCAAAGAAACAAGGCAAGAGATTTGAAGATCAAAGCAGTCACATATTACCTTGTCGATCAAATTTTATATTGGAAAGACCCCTTGGGGGTGCTGTTAAAATGCATAAATCCACAAGAGGCCGACAGGATCATGGTTGAATTTCACAGTGGCCTATGCGGAGGGCACCATTTCTAGAAGACCACAGCCTACAAAATCCTTAGGGCTGGGTACTACTAGCCCACCGTATTCACTGACGTCTGCAGAAGGGTCAGAGCTTGCGTCCCATGCCAAATATTTTCAGGAAAGCAACAGCTCAAATCTCTGCCTTTAAAGCATGTAGTTGTTTCGAGACCTTTCCAGCAATGGGGCCTAGATTTTATTGGAGAAATCCACCTTGCTTCTAGTGGGTAGCACAGATGGATATTGAATGCCACAGATTTATTTACTAAGTGGATTGAAGCTATCCCCACCAGGAGTGCTTCCCACAAGGTAATTATTGGATTCCTGGAAGACCTCATCACAAGATTCGACTGCCCAAGAAATATTGTTACTGATAACGCAGGCTCATTCAAGGCTGAGCCGTTAGCAAAGTTCTGTGAGCAATTCAGGATCAAACTGATTCACTCCACCTCATAATATCCCCAGGGAAATGGTTTAGCAGAGTCCTCCAACAAAAGCCTAATAAGGATCATCAAAAGACTATTGGAGGACAACAAGAAGGCCTGGGATTCAAATTTGAAATTCTCTCTATGGGCCAATCGAGTGACCACAAAGAGATCTATAGGCATCTCCCCTTTCCAATTAGTTTATGGAGCAGAAGTTGTTTTCCCTTCTCATCTAGCCATTCCTGTAGCAAAGTTCTTCCGGGATCATCAAGAAGAGCCTGATGAGATGATCAAAAGAGTTCATCAACTGGTGGAAGTCTAGCAGGATAGAGAGCAGGTAATGGACATAATTCAGGACCATCAACAGATGTTCAAACTGGATTTTGACAGGAAAGTCAAGAAGAAAGAGCTTGAGATCAGGGATTTGGTGCTTAAGTAGGATGCACCCATGCAAGATAAGGGCAAAGACAGCAAGGTTGATGCCCTATGGATCAGGCCTTTCAAAATATCTAAGGTTTTCTCAAACAACATGTACAGGTTGCAGGATTTGGAGGGGGAAGAGGTTTTCAATAGCCCAGTAAATGGGCATTTTCTGAAGAAATGTTTTGTTTGAGCCTTAGACGACTCCTTTGTTTGTAAATATTGTCCTTTTGATTCTTTGTTTATTTTCATTTTTTTATTTTTCGGCTTAGTAAATGACTCCATAGCCCAACAGAAGGCACTGAAGCTACAAAATGAGTTCTTAGAGCATCACAGGGACGACTCTATCTCCCATGGAGCCTAATGTTAGCACCAATTCTTGCAAGCAGGGTGTTTTTTCTCGATTTCAAACCCTTGATGCAGAATGCAAAGAAAAGGGGGTGTAAAAACCCATCAAATGCGTTCTAGTCCAAGGCCTCAGCCTAAGCGCTGAGTGCATCCCATAGGAGAAGTCCATTTCGGGTTTAAAAATGAAGCGAGTGAGCAGTCTGATTTCAACGTCAAGGATCAATTGGCAAAGTAGATCGACGGTCGACGGGGAATCCCAGTTAACAGAGTTGCACTGGGATTAGCGTAATGGATAGCACCTATATTACAAATCTGGGTCATCCGATCCAGTTGGGACAGGTGGTAGCCAGTCGACATTTTGGGGATCAACGTTTCGGGAGACAAGGGACCTCCCATTCACTGCAACTGAAATTGCCGATTGGTGAAATGCCGAAGTCACCTTTGGAGCTGAGCCCATGGTCATAGTGCCCAATCACAAAGTAAAAGGCCAAGGAAAAATGTGCTAGCACGCACCATGTGATGAGACGGGTCCCAAAATGCTGACATCATTTCAGTCGTTTGATCCAGGGATGCACGGCGCAAGATCTAATCACATCGGCATGTCGAAATTCGGGAGTTCTAAGGGTAAGGGATTCATATCTCGAAGCCTCGAACCCTGAAGTGTCGAAAGCGCCTTTGAGGATAAGCATAGGGTCACGACCTGTGGTCACTTGAGGGAGTAGAAAAGGCTGTACAAAGGGGCCCAAAATTGCCAAGTTTAGTTTCACAAGGGGAGCACTGTGTTCTCCAGATGCTAGTTCGACTTGATCTCAATCCTGATGCCTGCTTGGAATGAATGAAGAAGAGAGGGGGTGGTTGAAACCTCGCCTCACTCATTAATTGCAAGGTATGGAGGTCCCGGTAGGAAGTTCGCCCGAGATGGTCCTCTATACTAGTTTTTTCCCACATAAGCCATGCCGAGTCCTCGACTCCCCAAGGAAGTCTGCACACACTAATTCAACATTTAAGGGCTCAACTACCCCCTGGCGCAAGCCATGCAGAATTAAGGTGGTGTATGACAAAGGAGTGCAGGTCAGATTTGATTGAAGAGACGCCTCATCTCGAAAGTCTAGGAGGCCTCTGTTGGGAAAATGTTTAGGAGTATATATATCCTGATTGTAAAGTTTTAATAGACACTCTAGTTTTATGGTTATGCATTTGTATGTAAGATTTCTTGTTTAATGACAGACAGTTTCCTTACCCCATCTAGTTTTCATCTCATACTGAGGGAGTTCATGATTGACTAATTCACATGAATTATTGCAATTATGTTACGATAAAGGATTTATTGTTGCATTGTTGTATTCTCTGGTTTTCTGCATTTGAATGTAAGAAGATCTTGTGTTTAGATGTTTTCTCCTACAGTCTGTTAGAAACCTAATGTTTATGACATACCTTTTCATTTCTCTTATACAAGTCTTCCCCCTATTCACCCTTACTACAACTCACTGTCTGAATTTTATCTAAGACCTCACTTGCCCATGCATGCCTGGCCTAGTTTCGGAGTTAAAACAATATTGTTTTGAGTTAACTTCCATTCGATCACCCCCTTTTTATAAACAAATCGTGCCATAAACTGATGGGCGTCGGGCTCTGCTCCTGTTGCAATCCAAGAGTGACTTATAACGCTAACACCTCCTATAGATGGTGTTTTCATTGGTCCACAAATGTCTGAATGTACAATTTCCAGTGGATTTTTTCTCTATATGACTTTCCAACTAGAAATGATTCTCTATGTTGCTTTACAAATATGCATCCTTCACATATCCTTTCTTGTTTTTCAATCAATGGAAAACTGTTAACCATATCCTTTGTGTATAGCAACTTCAGACCTCCAAAGTTTAAATGTCTAAATATGAAATTCCATAGCCAAGAATAATCTTGCACTTCATATTGGAAAGCTTCCTACATCTTTGCACCACTTTCTCCTTTATTGATACCGCGTGCACTATTTTTTTCATTGGAACTGCATGCACTTTCTGTTGTAAATGCAATATCTAATTGCACATCTTTTTCTTTACCAACATCTTTTGTTGTATTTTTCTTCTTGGCTGGATTTAATGTCAATGGAAACATTTTGTTGCTTTTCATCTAGATTCTTGCAATAAGTTGATTGCTTGGATATCTATCCATAATCACACAATGCTTATCTTCCATGTAGATTATGTATTCTTTCTGTAACAACTGTCCTTTGCTCATCAGGTTATGTTTCAGACCAAAAACATAATATACATCAGGCACAACTTTTTGTTCTCCTTGTTTAGTTTGAATGTTTATACTTCCTTTGCCTAAGACAATGACTTGGATATCTATTCCAAGTGTAGCCTTGGTTTGTACTGACTTGTCTAAACTAGAAAACAATTCTATGTTTCATGTCATGTGGTTATTGCAACCTGAATCTAGATACCAAATGTCACATGGAATTTCTTGAACAACATTGCATTCAATTGGTGAGACTATAGGTATTTCTTCAGCACGCGCCATAAACATAGGACTGGAGGGATTGTTTGCGTTGTGTGAATGACCTTGACCTTGCTTGTTCTAATTATACTGTCTCTTCCTGCACTCATATGCATAACGTCCATAATTTTATAGTAATGACACTAAATATTTGATTTGTCAGTTCTCTGACCACTTGGCTAACTGGTATCTAGGTTTTGACCTCTTCCACCAATATTTCCAGTACTTCTACTGCATCCACCTCTAGCAAAAATCCTTCCTCTGCCTCTAGAGTTCTCTCTCCCCCTTCCTCTTCCACAACTTATTGATGATGGCGAAAAAAATTCACTCTAATGACCTGTTTGACCTATTTAATTTGTTTTTATGATTAATGAGGGAATCTTGTCATTCATCTAGACTAAACTGGGTCAGATATTTGTTCTCTTCCAGAGTCACAAATGGGGTATCAAATTTAGGAGGAAGAATCCTAAGTACCTTCTCAACAACCTTTCTATATTCTATGGTTTCACCATGAGACTTAATCTGATTTATGAGGTCAATAACATGGGAGTAAAATGAATCTACTGAATTTGTGTCTTTCATTGACAGAGTTTCAAAATCTCTTCTAGGAATTTGCAGTTTTGAAGTCTTAACTTTGTCCATACCTTGATAGAGTTTTGTAATATGTCCCATGCTTATTTGGATTTCTTTGTTGATGCAACTCTTGGGAGTATTCTCTCATGCATTTCTTGATGTATGTAAAACATCACCTTTCCATCCTTTTTCCTTTGATATTTCAAAACATCCTTCTTAGCTTGTGTGAGTGTATTGTATTCTACCTGATCTGCTGTCTCCACATAGCCATTTTCGACTATCTCTCATACATCTTGACCTCGGAATAACGCCTTCATGATCAATGACCATAACTCATAATTTTTTCCTGTAAAAGTGGGAGGTTCCAGATTTGAAGTAGAAGCCATATTTCACCTTAAAATAGAGTAGTTTCTCTGATAAACTTGCTTTGATCAACTTTCTCTAATAGAACCTTCTCTGATACCAGATCTCGGATCTACAAAATGCAGACAAACTCTATGAAACACAGTTGCAAATACTGTGTGCCATAAAACTTTGTGACAAAACTCTCATGACTTAATGCTCAATGCACATGTAATGTCCCCAATCATTATGACTACCAGCAAGGCAGAAGTGCAATTTTTTTTTCTCTCTTTTTGCAGGATGGAAAAGATGACAACAATTGAACCACACAACCAGGAAACAAACACAACACGTAGATCCAACAAAAGACAACTATGACTCCATGCACTATCGCAAGGAGCAACTGGCTGAAACATGCGTAAACCAATAGATAGAAATGACTACCCGCCTGACACAACATGACCACACCTACAAGCTAAGGGATAACATCCCCATACTGACAGGAAGACCTTGATGACCAGTTAAATTTAAGACCTCGATGGTGTGCAACCAAATGCATGAAAGCATTCAACCTAAGCGCCAAACGACTACGACGAACAACGCTGACAATGGGTAGCATAGATTTTGGCCATGATCCCCTCATCAAGGATCATGCTATCCCCAGGAGTTAGACGCGGCAATAACTCTGGCACATCATAACCTATCTGGACAAGGGTCTCAAGATAAATCTGACGTGCTAAGGGCTGAAATAACTGATAGGAAGACTACGCCTGTGGCCCCAAGCAACGGGACGTCAAGATGCATGAATACATCACTCACATATGTGCAATCCAATAAATGACTCGACGACATCCAAGAATCCCTAAGGTTAAGTAAGAGGTCTAGGCGTGAAGGGTAAACTATTGTAAGGTTACCAAGGACCTAAACGTTATCAAGGGCGAACTAAACATAAATCAACAATCAACATGCTTGCCCACATGGTACGCGTCTATTAAAGTAAGTGCACTACTCATCCTTTAAAAAGTGATCATATGTTGCTTCTATATCTAAATGACAAGGCTATCCTAAATGACGAGTCCTAAATAATCAACAGGTGTGAAGATGATATATCCCTTAATCTTTGAGCACACATGGACTTAATCTAAGGTTATTATTCACATTACCTATTCAAGTTTGATCCATTCATTAGGTGAATGTTGGAAAAAGGGTCATCATTAAAGGGGTTGGATCTCAACCAAGTAATTATTATTTAAATTACCCTAACTACTTTAATAGAATTATAAGCATGCCTTAGATAGTGATATCACATTATGYATGTTGAGTTCCCAATCTACAAAACTACACCACTACTASYAGTAGGAATRGCAAGGATATTATGAGKAAAGGATCAATAATATCATAATAGAAGTTTAGATTGAGTAAGATCAAGAACAAAAGAAATACAAATATTATGCTAATTAATATGTGATTTGAAAAGTATAATCAACCATACAAGGTGTGTTAATAAATACATAAAATAACTCCATAACCATCAACACCATAAAACAACAATACATAGAGACTAAATTCAAATCAAAGCTGGGAACCGAACCTTAGAGGACTTCTAAATGTATATATATCACTAAAATAAAGGATTAAGCCACAAAGAATGGTGGTGATTAGAAGTGAGGTGGGGTATTATTATGACTTAGGTAAAGAGAATGATTTTATAAAGCTCATTCTTGCAAATGATTGCAATAGGAACTCATTGATAATCATCAATAACGATTGCAATTATTTAATAATCAAACACCACCGTCAATAAATTAATAATCAATGCATCCATCCACCACAATCACCAAATCTCTGCCATCTATTAATTTCTATTAAAAGTGCATGTAGGGATCTATAAATTGGTACACGCACTTACCAATTACAAGGTGAATTGCCCAAAATTAATGCCATCAGTAAATGAAAACGGAGAAAAATAAATGACAATGAAAACGCAGGTCTTCAAGCAACGATTGACAGTCCTAAATGAAAAGGTAAATGACGGTTTTAACTAAAGGCCAATTGCCAGGTATCATGGGAAAACTCGCCCGGTACAATTGCCAGCGAATTAAATGGAACTGCAATCTTCAGAAAAGTGAAAATTGCTATGCAGTGAGGGTAACCAATTGCAGGTTTTAAAGGGAAAATCACCAGGCAATTATGGGTGACAAATTGAATCTTAAGGTAAAAATTCATGGTGAGAAAACAATCAAGTTCGCTGAGGTTAAAACGTAGTGTTTATTATAACAATTAACCAATCCGTAAAAATTTGTGGTGAGCAAACATTCAAGTTCGCTGAGTTTAAAACGCAGTGGTTATTATAACAATTAACCAATCCACTGAGGTTATTCGCTGAGTTTATAACAAAAGAAAAGTTGGGTTTATAACAAATGAATTGTTTAGTTTATAACAAAGATTTACTGAGTTTATAACAAAACAATTGATGAGTTTATAACAAACGAATTGTTGAGTTTATAAAAAATCTTTACTGAGTTTATAACAAAAGATTTGTTGAGTTTATAACAAACGAATTGCTGAGTTTATAACAGAAGAATTGTTGAGTTTATTACTTAGAAAAAACGATATCTAAAGACCAGAAGTATATTTCGTTTTAATCAATGCTACCCTGGCTGTCAAAACGAAAAGCGTGTAGCTTGTTGGTCACCTGGCCATCTAAACAAAATCTGACCTGAAATCAATTCGTTTTTTCCATTGCCAGAATACAAAATAAAAATGCAGACATGACACC
>JASDQU010221105.1:0-17829 GCA_032191745.1 Picea mariana
CTGGTTTCTCTGGCTGCAACCAGATGGAAGCTACAACTCCCTGTGTTCAAGCACCCACTTGAACCTCTGAGGACAACAGTCCTCCCTAGCACCTCCCTACCACCCTAAAATATAAATCTTTTCTACCGAAATAAATCAAAGTGATATAATGTTCATCAATGGCTTACCAGTCTCATCATTATTCTGCTACAATGCTCTACTCTACCTGCATCAATCTTTTCCTGTACCCATTTCTTATGCTTTATGTTCTTCTACCTTTCATGCTCTGCATTCCATGTCCCTTCTATGCACCATTCCTCTTCTTTGCATTTTAGCTACTGCACTCTACCTGCTTCTACACACCTGAATCACTCTCAACAGTATCCCCCATCTCTTCTTTGTTCTGCATTCTTATAGTCTCTGTGCACCTTGTGCATGCCATATACGCAATCCTTCTGCATTCTCTTCATAGTGTCATTGTTCTCCGCATCGGGATATTCACTGCCACTCCACATTGCCACGGCTTCACTCCCTCATGCATCAACACACTCTCTTTGTTGTACATGTCCTCCTTGTGTCGAGTCCTCTTCTTGATCATCATGGCAATTCCTCAGCTTCTCTAGCAGTTCTACCCATGCGTTCATCATCACTGGGTGTTATGCTGAGATTCCTTAGCCTGTCTAGCATTCGAGAATCTTCTCTTCTCTGTCACAGTTGAGCTCATCCTCTCTGTTGTAGTTACAGGCTTCAACGCTCTTCCATCTGTCAATCACCTCTATGAACAGTGTTCATTCCACTGGCAGATTCCTTGAGACTCTTCAACTTCTCTGGCGATCACCCTGAAGTCTCTTCGATTCCTCTGGTAGAAATAATTAGTCATTTCTAGCAGTTACACTGTGAACCTCAAAAAACCGCATCAGTAAATGAATCGCCACTGATCGTTTAACTGTGAAGAGAAACAGTAGCACTTCAATCATATTCTCAAATAACCTGCACCATTGGATCATAAATGATGGGTCTCGTGCTTATTTTTCCATTTCACAATTCGGCATTTTGGCATTTCAGCATTCCTATGGTGAGTCATCTTGTCTCTCCAAGTCGTTATCTCTAAAATGGAGATTAGCTTCTTGCTACCTCCTCCCTTGAGCCTTCACCGATGTGACCATAGGTTATGACCAGGGGCCAATTCTGAACATGCATTTTGCATTTCATATTTCGTGGATTATGTGATGATTCGTCTCGACTCTCCATGTCCCAACCTATGAAATGGAGCTTGTCTCTTGGAGCTCTTCTCTACAGCTCTTCAACGATGTGACCACTGGCGGTGACCAAGCTCTTATCCATACAGCGCTTTCGTAATTTCGCATTTCGTCACTTCGAGACTCCTATGATGAAGAGTTTCGACTCTTGACTCCTCCAACTCCCGGTATCTGAAACTCTGGTTGATGTGTCTATTTCAGGATTTTTGGCTTTCGCATTTTGACACTTTGGGACTGCTATGATGAAGAGTCTTGACTCTTGACTCCTCCAACTCCTGG
This sequence comes from Picea mariana, assembly GCA_032191745.1. Classification (NCBI taxonomy): domain Eukaryota; kingdom Viridiplantae; phylum Streptophyta; class Pinopsida; order Pinales; family Pinaceae; genus Picea; species Picea mariana. The sequence continues at coordinate 1,518 of JASDQU010221105.1, forward strand.
TATCCGAAACTCTGGTCGATGTGCCTGTTTCGAGATTTTCGACGTTTCGCATTTCGGCACTTTGGGACTCCTGTGATGAAGAGTCTTGACTCTTGACTCCTCCAACTCCCGATATCCAAAACTCCGATCGATGTGCCTATTTTGGTATTTTTAGTGTTTTGCATTTCGGCACTTCGGGACTCCTACAATGAAGAGTCTTGACTCTTGACTCCTCCAACTCCCGGTATCCAAAACTCTGGTTGATGTGCCTGTTTTGGGATTTTCAGCGTTTCGCATTTCGGCACTTCGAGACTCCTATGATGAAGAGTCTCAACTCTTGACTCCTCCAACTCCTGGTATCTGAAACCTTTGTTGATGTGCCTATTTCGAGATTTTGTAAGCCCACTTCTCCTAGAACTTTAAAGAACATGCAGGTTCTCCTGGATCCAATGATGGTCAGACCCTGTGCTCGGATCTAACGCCCGAGATTTGTCCTCCATCTATGCACCCCTCCTGTCTGGATTCAGATCTGACGGTCATCTGGAATTCTGAATGGGATCCAACGATCATTGTTTCTCTTCATTTTTACGCTTCTAATCTTTCCATGCCATCATCGTTGTTTATCTTCCTTGCCTTTTCCATGTCATTATCCCTACGTTGTTGGTCATGATCTTTACCATCAATGAAAAACACGCATACTCTGCACTATCTCTTCTGATCTTATCGAGTTTTCTTTGCTGCGTCTTCCCAAAATACTTCTGGTGCCCGCCTGGCACATTCTTCCTGTACTTGAGCCATCATCGTTGTTCTACTTTCCATCAATGACAAGATTGCACTACCTATAAAACATGCCAACAAGGTTTACACTTGACACAGTTTAAGAGGAGCTCATACAAATACAGAAATATGAATTTAGCTTAGTACTTCTAAGTGAGAGGTTAGTAGGTGCATTGCTTTCTTTTATTCAAATTTGTTTATATATGAATGAGATGATGATTGCATTAATTAGCTTTGACTATTTCTTTATCATTGTTTCAATTGTATTTGCTTGGTATTTATTAGTTTAGAATATTTAAACATTCAAAAATAAAACAAAAAGATTTTTGTCCTTTCTTTATCTTGTTTAGAAGCATATTATGAAAATTCATTTCACAAGATTACAAGTCTTGCAAACTGTATATAGATTTTTTATAATCATTTGTATATTCATGTTTCTATTTGAACACTTTTAAATAGTATATAAATTGTTATAATCATAGCTTCAGATTATTTTGTTTCCTTTATTATTTTGATAACCTTAGTTGGCTAATGGAGCCATTAAGCCCATTGGGTTAGTTCATTCCAAACGGCTTGGGTTAATTAGACAACCCCGATCCAGATCTGACCTTCCAGTTGATGGTGTGTCATTTACGCCCATCAACACAACTGTGATCAACAAAGAAACCATAGACTTTATTGATGTTGTTGGAATCTTCATCTCATGAGACTGGGTTTATCCTACTGGGACCACTTATCAACTTCTACTCTACCTACAATTTCCAACTTTACTATGGCTAGGAAGACTAAGATATGTTTTTACCTAACCCAAAGCCATAAAACAAAATTGGAACTAGGAGGCTCTAATAAGGGGAAAGCAATAGGAATCTAGGGAAATTTCTCCAGCATATACTTGTTACAAGGGGTATTTTCCCTTCTCCCAAGACAAGACTCCAATTTATACCATGAAAAGGTAGTTAATTTAGTTGGGAATGGGGATTAGGGTTGTACATCTGTACAATATCCATAATCCATGCTCAAGAGTGCATATTTTATGTTTTTTTTTATATATTTTAAATCATTGTGGAGGTTCTCACAAGTTTGGTGAAGGTGACCTATAGGAAGCACACAATTTCCTCTACGGAAGGTTGCAAGCATGTTGGCCCTTGACCAATTTTTAGAGAACCTTGGTCATGTTTGACCAATTTTTGGACTTCGACAGGCTAGTCGAAGACAGAGCGCCCAGGCGAAGCGGAGATCACGGTATCTCGCCCCTTTTTGTGGGATTTTTGGGTGTTAGGGTTTATGTAACGGGTATGGGATGTCGGCCCATGGGTTTACCCATGTTTAGGCCCCATTTTTAATGTATAAATAAGTAGATAGGCAATGTAAGTAAAATTCAGACAATCAGTCAGTTGTTGGATGTATGTGATCGGATTGGCTTAGTGCATGACTAGTTGGATTTGTGGATACTGTGTGTTGAGAACTTGTAGAGCTAAGTGCAAGTGATTGTAAGTAAGATTTTTGCCTGCACCTAGCTCGGGGAAGGAGGATCTGGCAAGGTGCATGCATATCTCCTGTCCTATGCGGAGTGGGTTTTGTGGCTCTGTGCATGTAAGAATATTGACAGAAGATAATAAATAAAAAGAAGAGTTGGTGGACGTAGCCCCACGCTAGGGTGAACCACATATATCATGTGTTGTTGTTGCTTTGTGCAGTATAGTTGATATGTTATTGATGTGATTTATGCTTAGTGTTGTAATATTTATGTTAAATGCATCTGATATAGTAGATTAGTGCTTATGCTATGAATGAATGCTAGATATGCTTTGATGCTATGTCTTGAATGGATAAATGTGATCAGATATTCATGAATACTACGTTGTTTTGTAATTAGGGTTTTGAACTGCAATGTGGATAAGGGTAAATGCAAATGAATGTTAATTTCTAAGTTATCTGTTGAGTATTGTGATAACAGATCTGTGTCCCATCTAGGTTGTAGACACTTGAGTCTTACAACCACCCCTGTTGCTACTTCGAGTGAGACTGCATCTTCTTCGTAGGTGTTTCCAAAAGGGCTAGTAGTTAGGGCTTGTTGGTGCATTGTTAGATCTGAACCTTGGGTCTGGACTCTTCCCCTGTGCCAACAAATGGTTCCATTGTCGAGACCTGAAACTGTGATTGTTGGGAACTGAAGAAAAGAGAAAGCTCTGTGTGTAGATCTGTTGTTGTGGTGCGTAGTATTCTACTTGACTTTCAAAGCTCTATGATAAGAAGGGAATTGGATCTGAATAGAAGAGGTAATATCTTAAATCTTTGTGCTCTGATAAAGGTAAGATAAAAAAAAAAAAACATCGAAGGAATGGATCTAGGTATGCTTGATAGATTTTGTCCTAATCTGAAAACTAGGGCACGGCTAGAAGAAAGAAGATTTGATATGAATAGACTTGATAGAAATAAGGAAAGATATGTTATTCCTATGCATAGAAAGGACTTTTTGACTAACAAGTGGATGCAGGACCCTAGAAAGAATTATTTGCAGGTTCGCCACTGTGATCCCAGTGCGCAGTACATGAGAGGTTGGGGATCGTTTAAGAGAAAGAGAGGATTGATTCATTGTTATAGTTGCAGAAGACCAGGACATATTGCTAAGGAATTCCCTGGTAGAGGCCATATTTGTCTTTGTTGTAAATCCATTGATCATGAAGTTTTGGATTGCCCTAGAATGATTGCTAAAGTTGAAAAGATGAATATAAGACAAGAAAAGCATGAGACTAAGAATATGATAGAACCCCAGAAAGAATCAGAGACTATATTATTGCAGATAAAAGAAACATTGAATGTTCATAGAGACATCAGTTTATCAGAGATATTAAAAGAGAAGGAGTGCATAGAAACAAGAATAGGAGACTTCGACATAGACTGTGTTCTGGATGAGGAAACACAGATGAATATCATGACAGAAAGTACTTGGGAAATTTTGGGAAAGCCTGTTATGGTTCCTTCACTGAGAGCAATAGGATTGTTTAAAGGAAAGTGATAACCCTATGTGGAAGACTTGCCCATATACCTATGCTTGCTCACAGAACATCGACAGAAGAAGAATTCGAGGTTNCTATTGCTCTCAGTGAAGGAACCATAACAGGCTTTCCCTGAGAGCAATAGGATTGTTTAAAGGAAAGTGATAACCCTATGTGGAAGACTTGCCCATATACCTATGCTTGCTCACAGAACATCGACAGAAGAAGAATTCGAGGTTATTAAGTTTTTTGAGAACAACACCCCCTTTGCTCTTTTTCTAGGAAGGACATAGATTGAGAAAGACCATATCCAAAGGAAAGAAGAAGAGGAAGCTATAGAGCAGAAAAAGAAAGAATTAAGAGATTTCATAGCTAGGATAATAGCGCACTTACTAGAAGAACAAGATGACCAGTCGAAGCAACTAAGGACCAGAGACTTAGATGTTGAAGCTGAGAAAACACAGGAAAGTTTGAAAACCTGTCCATGCATCAGAAACAAGCACCTACCCCTGAAATAATAAGAGAAGAGGTATTCCACTCAGAACCTTTGAAAGGCCCTCAGCAGTGTGAAGTTACTATGCTAAGAGTGGATAAGAATAAAAATAGAAAGAGGAACCCAGTGACTCAAATCACAGGAAAGAAAGCCAGAAAGATTAGCAAGAATAAATCAAAGTTAGAGAAATTGTAGGAAGTCCCAGAGAAGACTTCGCAAAAAGAAGGATTACAGAACTTGAACTTCATCGGAATAGTAGAGCAACGCAGACTCGAAATTCGCCACAACAAAGCAATATGACCATTGGAGGTGTCCTAACCATTAGAACGATGCTCCATAACAACTAGAAACACAGTTATTGTCAAAAAGCTTGCCATTTGACCATTGGGATCATGCCATAATGGATGGAATCGTATTGGTTGAGGCATTCTTGTCCGTTGGAGGAGTGCGTTACGACATTTTCTATTTAACCCGTCGAATGTCTAAACGAGGACACTTTTGCAAATTGTGATTACGTTAGCCTACAGAGAACTGATTATCACATTGTGCTTATTGAGACTTCGCCACCCATTTAGCTACCCTAAGTGTTTGTTCACCTACCTAAAATCTTTTTTTACGAGCGTGCATGTCGGGCAGATGCAGTGCAGTGGAAAAGTCCATGGAAGAAATTATAATAGATCTTATGAAAGAGAAGGTCATGTCCGCAAGGGCACATGCCTCATTGAAAAGAGGATTGCAAGCCTCCCCATCGACTGCACGTCGATCTGGGCCCTCCCAAACTGCGACAGAGAAATGGAGAAAGCATCACGACGAATTGGCAAATGTGAATTCATCTCATCAATCCTTCCTGGATATATCCTGACTCTGTCTGGTGTTGTTAGTTGTGACAGTATCCCAAGAGACTTCGACCATACACTGATCACTGCATACTTCCTGAAGGGGATACGCACAGTTGGATCACAGTTGGGATAGATTCTGATACTCAAGATCAGTGACTTCAACTTAGGAGATCGCAAGAATTATGGAATGCTCGCCCCACACAAGTACTTGACAAAGACAACAGGGAAGAAGCCAAATATAGTCCCCCATTCGTGGACCATGGACATCACGAGATCAACAATGCTTAATGTGATGAAGATACCACACTTCAATAGACATCAGGAGGTTAACACGTGCGTTAAAATCCTCCTGTCATGCTACCATGGTGGTTACCTATGGTTGGATTGGCGCTTCACCATAGATTCAGCGCTGATCCATCAGATCACCAGATTGAGCATGCAAGGACCCGACCGTCAAGAGTTTTACCCAGGGAAGGTTGTAGATCGTGCCCTGGCACAGTGCATAAAAGACACGTACGGCGATGTAGATAAGGGGAATCGGGGCTACAAGGTAGCCTCCAACCAAAATGGCGCAGTGCACCTAGCTTTCCATTTGATCACTAGTAAGCTTGGTAGGATGAACAGACCAATGCAGGTCATGGGGTTCTTCGTCGACCTCACAAGAAAATGCATCCAAGGGATGAAAATGAACTGGGTGAGCTACCTTGTCAACCAGTTGGAGAAAGATTGTCGCGAAGCACAGGAGCAAGGCTATGAGTTTCATTTTAGTTGGTTGTTGATTCTCATTGCCTTTATCACTTGGAAGATTATGAAAGGAGCGACCTTCCCTAAAATTGAGGCGTATGAACCACTAGCTTCAAAGCTCACTACGCTCTGGTATTCAAGCGACATGGAAAAACAATGGCAGTCCAATGCAATGTTCCACACCTATTATTTGCAGTTGAAGAGGGCCATTGAATCCTTCCCTCGCATGACGCCAAACACACTGCATAGGTTCCGACCACTTATGAAGTTCCTTCCAGACAGACATTTCATTTACATCACTACGCACTGGGACGAACACAAGGAAGAGCTTGAGTCCTACTACAAACTCATAGAGGAGGACATGGAAGAAATAACCAAGGAATGGCATGTAAAGTTCCTTGTGTTGGTCGAACAGATAGAACTCTCTGACCCCGACCTCATTGGAATTCATGTAGTCACTCGAGAAGAGTATGATGAACCCAGTAGCAGCAGAAGGAATAAGAAGGAATAAGTATAGGAAATGAACAACGCATCAAAGGAAACTACACCAGATTCACCAGGAGGAGGAGATGACAAAGTGGACCAGGAAGAGAACGAAGGGGAATAAAACAAACAAGAACATGGAGAAGTGACACCACCTAAGGATCCCATCACAGAGACTGAGACATCCAAGAAAAGAAACATTTCCCCAAAGAAACCATCAGCACAAAAGAAGTCATGAGAAAATAAGCCTCAATTAAAAACTGTACTCACGGTGGTTGATATTGACCTTATCATCACATTTGTATTAGACACCTCAGAGGACATTTTGCAGCGAAATGAAGAAAAATAGGAGACAATGTATGAAAATATCGAGGTGAAGATGAAAGGGGTACATCAAGCCCTCTACTCGAGCCATGCAATGTCTACAGCACCATCATTGTCATCATAAGGTATAGAAGTAGGAGATGAGCATGCCCAACTACGCAAATTAGCAGATGCGAAAGAGGCTCACCTTCATCGTGTATAGGAAGAGAAAGAACAGGACATATAGGCCTTGAAACAAGCAAAGGAGGAATCCCTAGAGAAACATCAAGTTGCAAAGCAAGAGAAAGACGACCTCCAAGCAAATTTTGTAGAGGATAGAGAACAACTCCAAACATAAGAGGAATAGTTTCTCGTAGAGCAGATGGGAGTCAAGGAGGCAGTCACCAGAGCACTTCTCTATGTGTCGGGCCTCACATATATAGAAGAAGACACATTGGAGAGTCAAGTGGACATGCTCGCTGAAGATATTCAACATCTTTAAGAAAGAGTGGCAGAATTAGAATTGTAAGCAGTGCCAAGCACTCTGCAGGAAGTGAGAGACCAGAGAGAAGAAATTTCCAGGAGTGCAGTAGAAAGAATCAAGGCATTGACCTCGAAATGTAAGCTACTCAGCAAATTCATTACACAGACCTATGAGCACCTCGCAGAGGACCCAGAAATAAGAGCATTAGAAGCATAGATTCAAGAGGAAAAGAAACAAGCATCAACAGTGCAAGTGCAGTTGAAACTGCTTTCAGTAGTTGAGAAGATGAAAAGGTCACATGAACAATGCATAGTTCACCAGCAGGTCCATGCTATCCAGAGTAAATTCATGGAAGTGACCCAGAGACTCCAGTTGGTACAGGATGAATCCTGCACACTTTTTGAGGAGATAGAGGGACAAGGAGAAAAGCTATAACAAGTAGTCACCATGGTGGAATGACGCTTGGAAGGACCAGTCACAGAGAAATTCATCCAGGAGTTCACCGAGAAGGAGGCTCTAGAGAAGCAGCAAGTTGAGGCAGATCAAGCCAAGCTCGAGGTCTTCGAAGTAGAGTTTCCCAAACTAGAGTGAATCGGGACAAATCACAGGTGAGTGTTGGGGGCATGTTGACCCTTGACCAAGTTTTGGAGAACCTTGGTCATGTTTGACCAATTTTGGGACTTTGATAGGCTGGTCGAAGACAGAGCGCCCAGGCAAAGCGGAGATTGTGGGATCTCACCCCCTTTTGCAGGATTTTTGGGTGTTAGGGTTTATGTAACGGGTATGGGATGTCATCCCATGGGTTTATCCATGTTTAGGACCCATTTTTAATATATAAATAAGTAGCTAGGTGATTTAAGTAAAAGAAAGACAGTCATTCAGTTGTTGGATCTATGTGATCGAATAGGATTAGTGCAAGACTAGTTGGCTTTGTGCATTCTATGTGTCGAGAACTTGCAGAACTAAGTGCAAGTGATTGTAAGTAGGCTTTGTGCTTGCACCTAGCTTAGGGAAGGAATATCTAGCGAGGTGGGCGCAAATCTACTATCCTATGCGGAGTGGGTTTTGTGGCTCTGTGCATGTAAGAAGATTGACAGAAGATAATAAAGAAGAAGAAGAGTTGTTGGACGTAGCCTCACGCTGGGGTGAACCACGTATATCATGTGTTGTGGTTTCTTTGTGTAGTATAGTTGATATGTTATTGATGTGATTTATGCTTAGTGTTGTAATCTTTATGTTAAATGCATCTGATATAGTATCTTAGTGCTTATGTTGTGAATGAATGCTAGATCTTCTTTGATGTTATGTGTTGAATGGATAAATGTGATCAGATCTTGATGAATACTACGTTGTTCTGTAATTAGGGTTTTGACCTGCAATTTGGATAAGGGTAAAAGCTAATGAATGTTAATTGCTAAGTTCTCTGTTGAGTATTTTGATCACATATCTATGTCCCATATAGGTTGCAGACACTTGATTCCTACAATCACCCTTGTTGTTATTTCGGGTGAGACTGCATATGCTTCGCAGGTGTTTCTAAAAGGGCTAGTAGTTAGGGCTTGTTGGTACATTGTTAGAGATAAACCCTAGGTCTCCCCTGTGCCAAAAAATGGTTCTGTTGCTGGGACCTAAAACTGTGATTGTTAGGAACTGAAGAAAAGAGAAAGCTATGTGCGTATGGGATGTTGGCCCATGGGTTTACCCATGTTTAGGCCCCATTTGTAATGTATAAATAAGTAGCTAGGCGATGTAAGTAAATGGCATTCAGTCAGTTAGTTGTTGGATCTATGTGATCGGATAGGCTTAGTGCATGACTAGTTGGCTTTGTGCATACTATGTGTTGAGAACTTGTAGAGCTAAGTGCAAGTGATTGTAAGTAGGATCTGGCTAGGTGCGCACAGATCTCCTGTCCTATGCGGAGTGGGTTTTGTGGCTCTGTTCATGTAAGAAGATTGAGAAAAGATAATAAATAAGAAGAAGAGTTGGTGGATGTAGCCCCATGCTGGGGTGAACCACGTATATCCTGTGTTGTGGCTGCTTTGTGCAGTATAGTTGTTATGTTATTGATGTGATTTATGCTTAGTGTTGTAATATTTATATTAAATGCATATGATATATTATCTTAGTTCTTATGTTGTGAATGAATGCTAGATCTTCTTTGATTCCATCTGTTGAATGGATAAATGTGATCAGATCTTGATGAATACTGCATTGTTCTGTAATTAGAGTTTTGACCTGCAATGTGGATAAGGGTAAAAGCTAATGAATGTTAATTTCTAAGTGCTCTGTTGAGTATTTTGATCACATATATGTGTCCCATCTAGGTTGTAGACACTTGATTCCTACAACCACCCATGTTGCTACTTCGGGTGAGACTACATCTGCTTCGTAGGTGTTGTCGAAAGGGCCAATAGTTAAGGCTTGTTGGTGCATTGTTAGATACGAACCCTGGGTTTGCCCATGTGCCAACAAAGCATATATATATATGTGGGATAAGAAATATATCAAATGACTTTAAGGATGAAGGGATAATCATAAGTGAGTGTCCAACAAGGCATCAATGATAAAGGGTGACAAAATAAGGCTATAAAAAATTCAAAAGGAACACACTGCTATAATGAAACATGTATGTGTATGCACTGATGTTAGTGCATGAAATTGAAATGCTTTGTACCTCCACGACATATGGAAAAATAATTAAAATATTTTTCATTTTTAAACTAAAAGTAATTAAAATAAACATTAAAATTAAAAGGAAGGCATAGAAAATAAATTTTCAGTGTTTTTTCTTCAAGGTCATCCAAGCATGGTTGTAGAAATGAAAAAAATTATTTGGAGGTTTGTTTCATAAATTTGAAAAATTTAAACCACTTTGTACTAAGAATAAGGACCAAAATTCTGAATTAAATCATGGAACTTTAGGCCAGTGGAACAATGAAGAGAAGTATCAGTGCTTTGATGGGAGAAAAAAAGTGAATGGATTGTTAAAATGAGGAAAAATGATTAAGGTTATTTTTTATTTTTTCCCTAACCATTGTGCATAAGAAACTTCAACACATTAGTAAATCTCTATGACTAATAGACCAATATTCTTAAGAAATTATGGCACACTGATACACTTTTTCTTGGGGTTATTTATCTTTATGTTACCCTAACCATGGTGCACCAAAGAATTCTATGCACCAAAATGACTTTATGAATAGCACACTAATGTTCTTAAGAAATTGTGGTGCTCTGAAGCAATTTGGTCTCAAGGTTATTTCATTTTATTTTACCCTAGCCACAGTGCATTGAACAATTCAATGCATCAATGCACCTTTATGAATAGTGCAAATTTAGTGCACTTAGGGTATTATGGTGTACCAAACACCTTTTTTCTCACAAAAATCCACTCATCGCCTCTATTAAGAACCTTCACTAAAGAAGATAGGAGAGATGAGACTATGATAAAATATTTCCATTGTCTAATTGTTCTACATTCCTTCCCTTTTCGTTGGAATCCGACAACATAAATCTGCACAAAATCACAATTTTATGTCGTAAAAATTGCATTTCTGACTCCAGAATTGGATTCAACATGTTGAAAATCCCTTGTGGCACTTGGATTATACAGACTTAACCACTCAAATATGCACATTCAACAATTTCTCACTGGATTTCAGTGAAAATTAAAAAGAAAATATCACCGGAAAAAAGGAAAATGTAGAACAATTAGACTACAGCTAAAAGCTCTACTAAACCCTATTTTCCTTTTAGAGTCTATATTTTCATTGAAGTCTAGTACATACCGTAACATTTTCTTAAGAATCTTTAGTTGTAAAATTTATATATCCCCTTACAAATACTTCGATGGGGAATTTCTACATCTTTACATTTGTTCCAAAATCTCAAAAAACATGTATGCATCTCTTTTGGTTTCAATAGTTGTTTTAGTGGTTGAATCTTCCATTATAGTGTTTCTTTATACTTTATCAAAATAAGTATCACTCCACAAAGATAAATTTTAATTCGACCCATTGTCTTATTATTTTGGATGGTTTAGGTAACCATCAACATCACCCTCTTCTATATAAACATAAGTATATTCTCTCTATGGATCCCATTCAGTGACGGGGAGATGGGATTGAAGTTGTATGTTAGCCACTTAGTAGCTCAATGTTTGAAGTTTTACTAACATATGAAAATCTATATCTGTGGATCTTCCCATAATATAGGCTATGGCATCGATAAAGAGGATCACATACATGAAAATCTGTGTCGTAGATCCCATATCCACACCAAGTATATTTCAATTTTTTCCATGACAATGACCATTACAACACCATCATGATCAACTACATTACTTATTATTAGTAACACAGTTTTTCTAATGAACTTCATAGATATTAAATTGTCATGTTTCTTCTACATCCTCAATAGTCTCACAAATATATTTGGAAAGCAACAAGATAGCTATAGTCACAGAAAGTTAATATTTAATGGAACTTATGAGCCATATAGATGGTTCGACCCTATAGATATTATTCCTCTTGTGTTTCCCATCCTTCGTGAAATAGTTCCCTATGTGTCTTTGACTAGAAGAACAAATATGCATTGTAAACTACCAACATGATGATGATATTGCCTTTAGATAGTTTTATTGTAGATACAACCATAGACCATTGGTGATATAATTTTAAAACCTATCAACCAAAAAAACCCTAGACAAAAGAAAATTTCACAAGGTTGAAGCAACAATTTACCCAAGAACAAAAGAAATATCAAGAATAATAATAGAATATGAAAAGCCTTGGTGGGACTTGATTGCATCTTTGATCTGGTCTTTTATATTGGTGGGGTTATTGTTAGAATGTTTATGACATGATGGCATGCAATATTTGGTTATGAAGTAGTTGATGATTTGATGGAGGGAAAATTGGTATATTCATTGCCTTGATTTAAGAAACTTAAGTACTCCATCATGGACATTGATCTATGAGGATTTGTAGGGATTGAAAGAAATTTGAATGCAAGAGTGAGGTTTTTTAGCATTGGGATTATAGAGTCTGATAGGAATTAAAAGAGGTGTTTGGATACCCTACCCACCATGGGAAATGGAAGTGCTTGTAAAAAATAGGTTTCCAAGATTAATAAATCATATTCATTGTAGTCTAGTGATTCTTGTGTTGCAGTGTTGTGATTTTGATGTTGTGGTTATATTTATGAATTTAATTGCGTGTTTGGTTTCATTTTAGGTTTATAAACTTGTCACCTTCATGTTGCTAATAAGTTTCATTTCCATGGTAGCAATATTATATTCTCTTCCTTTGCTTAGTGACAAGGGTGACAAGGTAGTAAGATTGTTGATGGAAGGAAGTAGGGAGATTTACTATGAATGCTACAACATCCATTAGCTAATAGAAGAACACCTTGAACTACTACTACAACTCATGAATTTCACACATCCATTGCTTCACAAATGTGATATAAATGTATATAGGAGAATACTCTAGAATAGTCTTCTAGAAAGATATAGGTGAGAAAATTTATCTAGGTGAAATGTCTAGAAGAAGTTAGATCTAACAAAAAATCAACCTCCATACTTGCAACATAGCTCATCTAGATATTTTTCATTAGCAAGAGTAATTAAATTTATAACACTCCCCTTTAATTATTTCCACTAAGTGATTCAACATTTTAAACACCTAAATTATGTTTCTAAAACTCAAACACATCTCTTGCTAATGGCTTTGCAAATATATTAGCTATTTGCTCTTTTGATTTACAAAATTCCAAGTAGATTTCACCATTGTTTACAAGCTCTCTAATGAAATGATATCTAGTATCAATATGCTTGTTTTTTTGTGAAATATATGGTTCCTTGACAGAGATATTGTTAAGATATTGTCACAATATACTAGAGTTGTTCTTTCTTGTCCTTGTTGAAGATGATCCAATACTCTATGCAACCAAACTGCTTGACACATTACTACTATTACTACTACATACTCAACTTCTGTTGATGAGATTGTCATAATGGGTTGCTTCTTGGGTTCCCATGAAATCACACTTGAACCAATATGGAATACATATCTTTAAGTACTTTGTATTTCATCCATAGCTTAGTTTTTAAAAACGGAATGGCTTGTTATCCAACCACCCAACTGACTGAGTGGATGAATGGAGGAATTGAACTGGACTTCAACCTGAACCAGTGCTCGATTTAGTATTGAACCAACCGATTCGAAGCCAGTTCAATACCAAATTGCTTGAACCAACTGATTCCATGCTTGCTTGGTCGCTTGGATGCAGTGAGCGATTCCATCCAGAATTGAAGACTGTTCTATGTTGATATTCATAGTTGTGAGTGTTAGCACTAGGAATCACCCTCATATTGCAAAGAGGATAAGCCCAGTACCCATCAGGTTATATGTAAATGTAAATGAGTTTTTAAGAGGTCAAATGGATAAGACTCAAGATAATAAAGTTCTAACTCAGAAATCTGGGTTAGCATGCACAAGCAATTGAGGTTTTGATCAACTTCAGCCAGTGAGTGGGAGTAAAGGTGAATAGAAGGAAGAATTTGGTGAGGAAAATGTAGAGGTCTACTATGGACATCATGTCTTCAATCAGCCTAAGGAAGACAAACTCAAACACAAGATCTTCTTGAATTCAAATTTTAAGGAACACTGAAGAACATCATAACAGTACTAAAATCAAGCATTCGTCATAATACAACTACAACAATCCATGTGAATAATTCAATGATGAACACTTCAGTATAAGAGCCAATAAGATGGAATAAGAGAAAATGACTTATATTAATAAAAAATTCTCAAGTCAAGTACATAACTAGAGAACCAGAATGCTTAATCAAAATATTACAATAAGGGAGCCTAGCTCAACCATATGAACCCTCTAAAGAATTTGAAATCTCCATTTATAACAAAATGGGAAGGCAATAGTTGGAGGTGTGAGTTGGCCTTCTTCCCATAATATTCTCCAAATTAGTTATTTCAACTAACAACTAAGCTCTATGCTATAAAAAAGGAACATGTTGGCAACTGATCCAACCAACTTTTAACTAACGTGATCTTCATTGATGCACATTCCTTTGCTTGCCAAGTGTCCTGCAGAGGTTGTAAGTTGCCATCATGCTGCCACCTATGGTTTTAGTCATTCTCCACATTATCATTCACCCACAAGAGTGATAACTCGAACCCCTTGATTCCAAGTACCAGTTGGTATTATCCTTCAGTAGCACGCTAGGTAGCGAGTTTTTATAGTGCCTTCACAAAATACTCAGCACATTTCATAGCACAATCTCCAAAACAGGCCTGCAGAATTGGTAGTGTTGAGCATGTGTATCTCTATGTGCAATTTGGTAGCGCCAACACCTCAAAATAACCTCTACATAATTGGTAGCACCTTCACTGAAGCGTCCTGTAGAATTCGTAGTGCCTGTCATTACACTGCTCAAGATATTTTGTAGCACTCTATGGAATTTGCAGTGCCATCGTTACATTGCTCAGGAGATTTGGTAGCACTCTGTGGAATTCGCAGCACCATCGTTACACCAATCTTAGGATATTTGGTAGCACTGTAGGTAGCAGAATGATAGGACATGATAAATAGACAATTTCGCAGCACCATAGTGCTACGTAATGTATGTGCTCTTTCTGCATGAGAAGACTAATCTTTTGAAAAGCACAAAAACCTTGAGATGAATTTTTTAGGAGCATGTAAAGCCTGTATAAGTGGAAAAAATAATACTTCTTCGATCACTTACCCTTTCAAAAAGAGGCCATTCTTCAAAAATGGAGCTTACATTCCCCCAATCACTTCATCAGCCTGGCACTCCTTCTTGTGGAAGGAGGACTTCCTTCTAGCACAACAAAATGCTTTCCTTTTGTAGTGACAAGATTATTAACTAGAGGTGTTCCTTTCTTCACTACTGGTTTCTCCTTTTCAATGACAGCTTCAACCAACATATTCAAATTCCTCTGAGCCATCTCAGCCTTGAAATGTTGCAACTCTACTTTGAGTTTTATGTTCTGAGACT
The DNA here is from genome assembly GCA_032191745.1 of Picea mariana. Lineage (NCBI taxonomy): Eukaryota > Viridiplantae > Streptophyta > Pinopsida > Pinales > Pinaceae > Picea > Picea mariana. The sequence goes on from JASDQU010221105.1 coordinate 16,660, forward strand.
GAAAATATTTGTTTTGCCTATAAAGGTTCTTGAGCTATTTATGGAGAGGAAGAGATCTTCTAGCTGCAAATATTTCCAAATCAAGAGTGTTGTTGTAATTATCCATGAGCTCCTTCATTTTGATTCTTTCAAATAAACCTTTTGATTTCAAGAAAGAAACCTCCTTCCTAGCCCCCTTGAGTTGTCTAATCAATCTTTTGAAGGTATGATTGCTAGGTGGAGTGCTAATGTTGATAATCTCAACAAGCTTATTCATGGCTTAACCTTCATCTGTCTACTACATACAGGCTCTGTCTATCACCTCCATAGGCTTCTCAATTCCTTTGCCTTTGTATTTGTCTTTCCTTTTCTTCAAAATAGAAGCCTTTGGTAGGACTTGTGCTTAAACAAACTCCTTGAGAGATGATGATCTTGTGACAGGTTTTTTGACCTTTGTGCTAGTTGTTGAAGGAGATGAAGAGAAGTGCAATTTCCTTCCTTTCTTGGTTATGGCCTTAGTAGATGAAGGGAATTTTTCTAATTCTGGTGCAGGAGGGGGTGAAAGGTATCTTTGTGGAGAATGATAAGCCTCCCTCTTTGTTTCTTCAACTTCCTTGATGACCTCTTGGTATTGAGTAGGGGCCTTACTCTTTATTTTCTTGTTGGTTCATGTTGGAGAAGTACTAGTGGATGGAAAAGGAATTTTTATCTATGACTGAGGAGTTGAAGTTGTATCTAACTTCATGTGAGCAGAAACAATGAATTGTTCCCATGAAATTTTCCTCTTTCTCAATTCTTCCATAACCAACATTCTAACCAATCCAGAATGAAAAACACTAGTATCCACAGCCTTGGATTTGGATTGGACTCTGTCAGACATTTTCCCCATGCTCCTCAACAAGTAGAAATGGATATTCATTTCATCTTTACCAGTAAAATGAATAAAAAGTCTTATCTGGTACTGGTATAACATATTAAATCTCCCCTCACATGTGAAGTATCTCTGGATGATATTCAACATCTTGTCAAAACCTTCAGCTAGATGAATTTTAGGAACCCCCTTGGAAAAGTTGTCAGTCTGATAATCTGGCTTGAGAAAGTCTTTGGAAAAGGTAGCATTCAAAGTATAGATTTAAACCATCTCTCCCCAGTGTTAGGAATCCCTGTGGCTGCTGCAATGGAGGCTTCAGA
>JASDQU010221109.1:0-17829 GCA_032191745.1 Picea mariana
GCCTCATGGAGTTGAATCTCCATCTCATGCAACCTTTGCAAAAGCTGGTCTTTCTCCTGCTTCATAGCCATCAACTGTTCTTCAAGGGAAATGTTCTTATTCCTGTCTTCATACATCTCTTTCATCAAATCTCTCATGATTATAATTTCTTCTTTTTCAAAGAATGAAGATAATGAAAATGTATGAGAACTATTAATGCTTGAAGCTTCTGCCATCCTTGCAGATATCCAACTTCAACACAAAACTTGCACAAAAACCAATAGCTAAATCTCAAGCTATCAATGGCAAACACATGAGCGAAACAAACTTATGCTCTGATACCACCTGATCTGAAAATAGAAGGATGACTTGTTATGCTATGCAAGCACCCCTACTTCATTAAAATAAACTTTACAAGACCTTGCTTCATGTGTATAAATATGCAAAATAAACTTATGTGTTAAGTTCATGTATCTTCTTGTAAATGATTATGTGTGAGGAATTGTTCCTTTAGATGGTTAAATATGTACTTTAAACAAATACATAGCAACACAACTTGCAGCAAATAAACCATCAAAATCACAACAAGAACAAGCTGATAAAGGAGTTCACCCCCCTCCGAGCTACATCTCCTTGAGCCTCCATCAATGGACTTGGCTCTCTGGGATTAATTAGTCAAAAGTTCTTTTACAAGATGCTTCTCAACTCCAATGGAAAAACAGACTGTACCATTGAGATCAGAACACATAAAAACCCCAAAAATGACTAATAGAACTCTGAAAACGGATCATGGCTCATTCGGGCATGACCTCTTCTACATGTGGCCATAAGCTTCCCTGAGCTTCTCTTTGGAAAAAACTCCTGTAAAAGTCCTCAACAGCCTCTGAAACCTGTCCCAATGTGTTCAGAGAATATCAATTATCCAAAAATGATTATTCAATCACAGAAAACAAACATAGGCTCACCAAACCATGTCCTCGATCAATGAGGGCTTCAATCTCCCTGAAGCTTGCTGAAACTTCAATGGTGAAAAACTTGCAGAAGAAGTCTTCAAATGGCCTTGAAAACAGCACCAATGGATCCAGCACGTCCAAAAAACCCTATCTAGGCTTTTACAGCACCTCAATCGGCCAACAGATGAAGAAGTTAGGCCTCCTCCATTTTCCTCCTTCAAGCTTTCTGAAACTGGTTCGCCAAAACGCACCTCTGTGTGCATGAACCAAGAACACGCTCCAAAATGCACGTTAAAACCTGGCACTGAGCAGTTCCAAAAAACGGTCCAAACTGTAGGACAGTTAGGGCACCTCCAGCCCCCAACCGCCTAGCACTCGGGCATATGGTCCATAAGACCATGCGTATTTGACAAAAAGGCTAACGGTCAAAACCGTGCCAACTTCCTCCAGCTCCAGGTCACGGGCATATGGTTAATAATCAAAACCGTGGGCTATACCAACACATGTTATAAACTCCACGCACCAACCGTTCACAACTGCAATGTAACCGCACTCCATTTATAACCGCGCGCAATATACATTAACACACACGGTTATATGTGTTACCACATTATAAACCACACGCATATTATATATACACATATAAATCGGGTCAAACATTTAATCCGTTCAAACCAGCAAAATGCGTGCCATTTAAAAAGGTTATGGTCATATATAAAATAGCGCATATAACCGTGGGTCCGGGCTAGCCCCGGCCCGACCCCCCACTCCAATACACAATAGGTTAATTTTAAATAAATAAAAATCTGCATATGTTACAAGGAACAAACGGCGGCGTATTGGTTAGCGGAGGTTGGTGAAGACTTGGGAGAAAATGGAGGTCACCGATTCGAATCCATTCGGCAACATACCACACTTTTGTATGCAAACCCAATATCAAATCACGGGGTCCCACGTGGCAGCCCTTGACTGGGCCACGTGGCACCTTACCATTCGCCCAAATGATGCCACGTGTCAAACACGGATTGGTCCACGTGCCAGACACGTCACTTCACCGTACTGCCCAGTCGACCTTGCCATGTCATCTTCGTACGGTCCAGTCACCTACTGCGTCAGCCTGCCACGTCAGTCGCTGACGTCACCCGTGCCACGTGTCACCCTTCCAGTGGTGACACGTGTCACCTTCGGATTGGCCCAACTGTGCACCAAAAAATCCAAAAATGCATGCCACATGTCACTCCTTGGAGTCACCACGTGTCCTGTACGGACTGTACGGACAGGTACAGTCAACATCAAATTTTTGCCTGTTTGCCTCGGCGAACAGATTGCGATATCTTCTCCATATGGACTCCGTTTGAGAAAGTAAATATACCGCCGGAATTAGGAAGACGAGACGGACGCAATGGTACAAGTTTTGTCACATTCTGAACACTTTGAAATTTGAGCAAAATTTTTCCCCCTGGTCCAGATTTTGATCAATTGGCACTCCCTGACAGTGGGTAGGGGAGTGCTGGCACTCCCTAACAGTGGGTAGGGGAGCACTGGCACTCCCTGATAGTGGGTAGGGGATCCTTGGCCTTCAAAATTGATTTTTAAGTGGTTTTCTTCATGGTAAAAGCTTTGTGCTTTTTGTCATGTTATTTCTCTTTCTTAAACCAATCTTTGAAGTGTCCTTGTGACGTCGTTCGAGACACGACATAGGCAAGATGACTATATGATGTTCACGACACTTGTGACACTTATGGATAAAATGTGACAGTTGCAACATGTGTAATGTTGACAATAGGTCATCATTGAAATGAGTAATTTTTATGTGTAACACAGGACCCAGGTCAAAGTCATGGGGGAACTTAGGGATGTAATGATCATAATAGCGACACATCCTAAATTTGTACAAGTGATTGACATCATTGTGGTAGACATCCTAGAGGCCTATACGTTATTACTAAGTTGAGATTAGTTTGAGAAGTTAAATGGGTACTTTAGCACATACTGGGCACACCTTTGGCTACCACTGAAGGGGTACAAAAATTTGATCAGAATCGATAGGGACAGATATCTAAAACATGCGGTCACTGATCTAGAAACCCTAAATGAACCCTCATCTACAGATTTCCCCGTGCTAGGAAATTATTTATGCGATTCCCACTTCAGAAAATTTTCTCCTCTCTTATCCGATGTCCCCCTCACTCTAAACTATGAAATGGTCTTTCGAGAAAAAATGTCGATACCGATAGAAGACACCCTCTTCTGCCAAGACCCTGTGTTAGAAATTATAGAACAAGAGATAGGAGAGCTAGAAAGTAATAAGGAAGGAGAAAAGGGCTATTGTCGTTCACAAATTTGGACCATATACTTTGATGGATCTAAATTGAAAGAAGAATCAAGGGCAGGGTGCATCCTCATTGATCCAAAAGGTAAATGTCATTTACTGTCCTGTAGACTAGAATTCGAATGCACCATAACACTTCTAAGTATGAAGCTCTAATACAAGGGTTAAATAAATCCATAGACTTGAACATCAAATAATTGAAAGTTTTTGGGGACTCGGAGATTATCGTTAGACAAGTAAGAAGTACTATACACTGCAATTCCCTGCACCTGAAGAATTATTAGCAGGAAGTGCATAGTTTAATGGAGCATTTTGAAGCTCTCAATATCACCGCGAGCCCCAGAGAAAAGAACATCCTTGCTGACTCCCTGGCTACATCTGCTTCAAGGCTGTCACCTTTGGAGGACTATGAAGCCTCTCGGTTCATTGTGGAACTACTCTACAAACCATCAGTGCCTAACAATATCTCTAATTGGAAGGTCTTTGAAGGAGATGAATAGATCATAAACTTCCTAACTAACCAAGACAATTTCAAAGATTTAGTCAGTGATGATGAGGTATTCTAGGAGAAAGCGATGGAAATTGATCCTCGAACAAGCCAACCTATTGACAGATCGAAATCTCACACCATCCTGAAGGGGATAGCTAATCTATAAAATTTGTTTGACTTGAAAGAACGCTTTAGGGGGGTTAAGAATGCAGAGATTGGTAGCTCCTATCCCCTGCATGAAACTATAAACCTCGGAACCCCGAAAATTCCAAAGAATGTAAATCTCGACAAGACCATATCTAAAGAGGAAAGAAAGGTTTATCTCAAACTATTCAGACAATATCAAGATGTCTTTCTATGGTCCTACCGAGACCTGAAAACCTATGACACCCGGATCATTAAACACACTATATCGTTGAAACCTGAGGTGAAACCTTTCCAACAGAAGCTCTGAAAGTATCACCCATCCCTGGAACCCCTCATGTATCAGGAATTAAAGAAACTTTTAGATGCCAAGATCATTTTCCAGGTCAGGCATTCTGCATGGGTAGCAAATCTGGTCCTTGTGAGGAAAAAGTCTGGAGAAATTCACTTATGTGTAGATTTCAAAAACCTCAACAAAGCTTCAGAAAAGGACAATTACCCAGTCCCGCCAATGGAGAAACTCCTGCAGATTGTTTCTAGCTCAGATATTTTCTCCCTACTAGATGGTTTCTCAGGTTACAACCAAGTCCTGGTTTCGGAGGAGGATCATTTAAAAATTACCTTCCGAACCAAGTGGGTAATCTTCGCTTATAATGCATGCATTTTGGGTTAATCAATGCAGGAGCGACCTTCAAAAGGGCCATGGATGTATCATTTCAAGGACTAATCAACAAGTGTGTGGTAATGTATCTAGACGACATAATTGTGTATTCAAAGAATGGAGAAGAACACATCCAACACTTAACTCAGATTTTCGAAAGGTGTAGGAAATACAGTATATCCTTAAATCCAAATAAAACTATTTTCGGCGTCAAGGAAGGTAAGTTGTTAGTTCATATTATATCCCAAGTAGGTATTTGCATAGACCTAGAAAGGATTAAATCCATAGATCAACTCTCGTTGCCCCATAACAAGAAATCTATGTAGTCTTTTTTCGGGCAAATCAATTTTGTGAGGAAATTCACTCTCGATTTCACGGAAATCATCAACCCTTACAAAAGATGATTTGCAAAGATGTTGAATTTAAGTGGGATGATGAACAAAAGAATGCTTTCAACAATATTAAAACTGCTATATCCCAGGCCCCTGTGCTACTAAGTCCCGATTTCAATAAGGATTTCTTCCTCTATACTTTCACTTCCGACCAGTCATTAGCTGCAGTATTGACTCAAAAGGATGATGACAACAACGAAGCTCCATTTTCATTCATGAGTACTAATCTCTAGGGAGTCGAACTTAACTATCTTGTTGTTGATAAACAAGCCTATGTGGTATACAAGGTAGTAAAACACTTCAGGTCCTATATCCTCAAGAACTACACCAAAGTGATTGTGCCTCACCCTGCAATCTGATCCTTGTTTACTCAGCATGAGATGGGGGAAGGAAGAGGGAACTGGATGGCAATGGTCCAAGAATTTGATCTAGATATAAAACCTGCCAAACTTTTCAAAGGGCAATGGTTGTGCAAACTTGCAGCTGAAGCCCAGGACCAAGTAAATGAAGATTTTGGATGGGAGAATGAAATGAAATTATGGTGTGGTGAAGCTTCATACATTTCCCCAAGGCTCGAGTCTTGGTATAATAATCTGAATTACCTCCTACACCATGGGGCCTGCCCAAAAAATCTCAACCCCAAGGAAAGGAGAGCTCTCAAGTTAAAATCTGCACAATATCGCCTCATAAATTTAGTACTCTTCTGGATTAATTATGATGGGTTACTTTTAAGATGTCTCGAACGTGAAGATGTAGACAAATTTCTCAAAGAGATCCATGACCCTGTCGATGGACATTTTGAAGGAAACACTTCACCACTCATAAGATACTAAGGGTTGGCTATTATTGGCCTACCTTATTCAAAGACGCTCACACCTACGCTAGGAACTGCAAAACTTGTCAAGTGAGCGTTGGGAGAGAGAAGAGAGCATCAATCCCACTCCAACCAGTGATTGTCTCTAGGCCTTTTGAGCAATGGGGGTTAGATATCATAGGAGAAATTACACCAAGCTCTTCAAAACAACACAAGTACATTATGACTGCCATTGATTACTTCACAAAATGGGCAGAGGCTATCCCTTTGACTCATGTAAACGAAAAAGTGGTGATCCAGTTCATACAGAAACAGTTGATCATGAGGTTTGGTGTCCCTTCTATCCTGGTTTTTGATAATGCAACTTAATTCTCTTCCACCCAACTGACAAAGTTTTCTTTGGACAAAGGAATCATAATTAGGTGCTCTACAAATTATTATCCGCAAGGAAACGGGGTGGAAGAATTGACCAATAAGAACCTAGTAAGAATACTAAAGAATACGGTTGCAAATAACCAAAGGAATTGTCATAATCTACTCCATGACGCTTTATGGGTCGATAGGATCACACCCAAAGAAGCCATAAGAAATTCCCTATACTTCGTAGTTTACGGACAGGAAGCCATTCTTCCAAATGGGCTTTATCTTCCATCTCTTCAACTAGCCCAAGATTCCAACAGGGATCCCTCATCGGTCATACAACAAAGGATTTATACTCTGCTCATGCTAGAAGAAGAGAGAGAAAAGGCTAAGTATAAATTCATAGCTCACCAGCAGATAATGAAAAGGTGGTTTGACAAGCATAAGGCCAAAGAGAAGGATTTTGAAATAGGATATTTAGTGCTGAAATGGGACAGAGCAAATGAGCCGAAAGGGAAACATTCTAAGTTTCAAAATCTGTGGCTTGGACCTTTCCAGGTGGCTGAGAGGATTGGGGCGGGCACTTATTGGTTACAGAATCTAAGGGGGGATCTGACGCCCTCCCAGTAAATGGCCAAGCCCTCAAAGAATATTTCCAATAATAATAATAATAATAAAAAGGAAATGCATCTTGTTTTAGTGTTTTCGAGATTTCGAAATACTTTTCTTTTTGGTTTTCTTTTGCTTTCTAGATTTCTGCGCTTTTGAAAGTTGTGTTTAGCAGGACAATAGTTGACCTTAAGTCATGTGACATAGAGAAATCTGTTCTAAACTCATCGCTCACATACAACACAAGAAGCATCAAGGAACTTGCAGTTGCTTTGAGGAGCCCTCCATCTAACCCGCGCAAACGAAAAAATTCGAAGAAATGCTAGAATTGTCTGCCTAGTGGTTTGGTAAGACCTTAAGGTTAATAAGGAAAGATGGAAAGGACTACATGAACCCGAACACAAAGCTAGCAAAGGGTCCACCTAACCATTTCACCTTGCGAAATAAACAAACGCCATCCTCTCTCACTCGCTCAGGTTATCATGCCGAAATAAAATGGACATTATCAAAAGAGTGATCAGTAGGGGAGGCCATGCAGATATCTCCATTGGGGCTATGGACGCTCACTGGCAGTGAAGCAAGGTCTGTGATGTCGGGGTGACTCTGTCGGGGCTATGGATGCTCGCTGGTAGTGGAGAAACACCAAAGTGAATGAGTAAAGGTAACTAATGGCTTCATGCCAGTGAATGCTTTGCTATACTTTTGTAAAAAGGGAGCATAAGTCAGGATTACAAGAAACAAAGGAGGAATAAAGGTCGAAACCCCACGGGCAGAACCAGAAGCATCAATTGAAACATTTCAAATTGCAAAGGTAAAGGACGCTCTGATTTAAAACCAAGAAAGTTTCTCCACCATCTTTCATACCAGCCGAGCATGAAGGAAGAATAGAGATTCTGCATTCACCCAGTGAATTGCCATTTATTGAGCACTCAACACACCCAAAAAAAGTCTATGTAAAATTTCACTTTTTGGGTACCACTTGATCTTTTGGCATTGTCTGATATGAAAAATGTGTCCTTTTCTTATCATTTATGTTTCTCATTAAGTCTTTAAAAGCTTGTTTGGACATGTGAAAATCATTAACTTAAAAAACTAATAACTAAATTAGAGAAATGACAGTCAAAGTTTTCCCAGACTTACTTAAGGATTTTCGCATCAGGAAGGATTAAGCGTGAAAGAAAATGCTAGAGAGAACCAAATTTGTCGATTCCCGATCTTTGTCGGCGTCGGTAGATGCAAAATTTCTTTCGCGACAAGCACCACCAAGAATATCGCCGATGAACGATCAATTCGGCATCGGTGAAAGGTTAAAAGAATAAGCATTGAATGAAAAATGAAATAATAATCGTTGACCTTCGAGACATTTTCAGCATCGGGAGTTTCAAAGGATGATAACTCACGAAGAAACTACGCGTTGATTTTTTGAACGTCGATCCCCGATGCTCACCCAGTATCGGTAGTCGCAATATCTATCTCAATTTAGTGCGTTCGACGTAAACAAAGTTCCGAGTGAAACTCTTACCCACGAGTTGAGTTCTAGGTTTTATTTAATGATCCCTAATTTAGTGACGCCACATCAGCATCATTCAGCATCGAAAGTTTCTAAAGGAAAATATCAACAAATAGGGAAAATTATCAAAACATACGTCACTCCTAAGAATACAAAACAAGGTTCTGCCCATCATGTATCTTCTGCACACAAACCTTCTCTCGGACTGCTCCGGGTGCTTTGTAGTGTTCTTATGTTCTCCTACTCCATCATCCTCTGTGCTTCGTGCAGCTGCACAATCGTAAATTATGCTTCTCGAAGTTGTCTCTTGAGCCAATTTGTGCTTCCTTTGCAACCTTGCGGTGCCGATACCTCCTGGTTCTGTGCCGCCAGTTGTCTCCATAATTCTCTATTTTCTTGATAAAGTTTGGATATGGCAAGTTGTGCCTACTCCAGCTACTAATTGGGGCTTTCAATGTTAGAACCCAATGCCCATGTCCTTTGCATTCGGCTCCCGCTTCCTCGACTGGTAGTCTCGACAGGCTCTAGCCGAGTAGCATGCATTATGAACTCCTAAGCGGTCGGGTGTGCACTCAGCTTAGTCAAGGTGTGGTTTCCTCCTACTTCCTTATTTTTTTTGGGCCTTCCCCTCCTCCGCGGTGTCTGCTTTTGAGAGGGTGTGGCCTCAAACATGTGTCCTTCAGACGCAATTTTCTCCACTTTGACCTCCACTTGAGGCACTGACATTGTTTCTGATCGAAAGTAGGGACATCCTTTTGAAACCTCGAAGACACTTTATGCCAATAAGAAAGAGTCCCAGGCATGTTAGGGTTTAGACCTGGTGCTCCAGATTCCTTGCAAACCCCGTCCTGTTTTTTGAGGGGATCCCATGGTGCGACAGCGTATGTGCTTAGACTTCTACAATTGGATGAAGGGCCATGACATAGATTTTGATAGAATTGGAATCGCAAGACCAGTCCCTACTTGTATACAAACTCGACTGATGCGTAGAACCCACACAGAACATCTAGGATTTATAGCAGAGCGGGGCAGAGAGACGGAACGTGCCAAGGAATACTCATACATTGCGACGAGATGTTTTGAAGAATTAACGCATCATATATGCACGACGGATATGATCCAGGATGTATGAAACGCAGCCTATAGGAGTTGCAGAGAATATATAGTACAATCATTCCAATCTCTTTAACCTTCCCAGCCTCCATTATTAGCGAATGATGGTTGACACACTTGGTGATACAGCTTTGGGGGTAACAACTTGCCTCGACCTGAGGCATTTAACGAATTCCTTTATTATGGTATCCGACCTTTTGGGAGCTGACGCACACTTTCGGCACACGTTCAGCTCTAGCATCCTTTCCCGACCCCAAGGGGCAATCGGCCTTTGGAATGGCTTCGACGTTCATATTTGTTGTACCTGATCTGACACACTATGGCATGCTGATGTAACTCATCCAAATTGAAGAGGAGCGGCAGCATGGATAGAGACGCTACAAGTCATTAAAAAAATTATTGGGATCATGCAAGTATTTAACAATCTGGACTAGCGAGCTCTATAGCTACGCATCAGTTTGTTTTTTCCGCTTACATCTTCCTATGTTTGTCCTGATAAGTAATTTATAAAATATTTCAATCCCAATTGCAAGAAAGGCCCCTCCGAGTACCGAACAAAGTTTTCTCTGTAACCTTGTCGAGGAAATCGAAGGAAACATTGGGGTAAAATCAACGAAGCAATGAAGGATATAGGACTCCCCAAGTTCGGCGACCCCGACGACTTCATCGAATTATGCGACATAGTCGGATAACATGCTAAGCAGGATTCACTATGGGCCGAAGATCTAGCCAAGGTGACAGATATGTCGCCAAGACAAGTGAAAATATTTATGGAACATCTGATGAAGGCTCAAACCATGCTACAGTAGTTAAACACTAGTCTAGTGAAGTACCAAGCGTATGCGGTGGATATCAGAGGATTCTATGCGGCTGCGATGGAGGAGCACAGATTCCCATGGGCCCAAACCTACGAAGAGTTGTTTATTAGTTGGTCTGAGTATGAGAAAAGTCATCCTTTCAAAGAACTATCTTGAGTTGACTTTTAAAGAAACTGTTAGAAGATGATGCCATGTGGTGTATTTTTCTTTTCTTAAACTGCACTTAGTCGTTGTTTTCATTTGAACTTTAGATTATAAATAAAGACATCAACCAATTAGTTAAAGGTCGATGGTTGTTGCAAGAAATATTTCTTTCTGGTTGTTAAGAATTATTTTGAAGTTGCTTTGAATTGAGAAGTCCTTATGGACCAAAGACAAGTTATTTCCATCAACTACATGTGTGATTGGACGTGGAGAAGAACTATTTCCTATCTTGTTTCATGAATGATGTTGTAATGAGTAAGAGCAATTAATTTTGTTGTCAAGTTATCTAGTGCAATGTTTTGTTGTTCTTTCCTTTAATGATGAAGATGAATCATTGTGTTATTATGTGATGAATGATTATGGTAGATGAATTATTTTTCTTACCATTATCTTAGTATATATGTGTTTTCTTTCTGGTAATTAGTATCTCAGATAGTAATTGAATGCTCACATGGTTAATGTATTAGTACTAGGCCTGTGGTATGAAATTGTTGTCTACATGCTTGAGCAGCGGGTTATCCCAAGTTCAACCTCTTCCCCTTAGTTAATCTTAATTCTATTTTTGTTACCAAGTTGGTTTATACCGGCTTACATCTCATATCGTTCCCACCCAAGAGAAAATATGAAAAAGAGATAGTTCAAACTGAAGGAAGAGCCTTCACAAGAAAACGTAAAGCCCATCGATAATTTTTTTGGATCACAAGATCTGGAGAACCATTCCACTATTAAACGCTGCAGAGTCTAATTGGGCCTCAATGGCAGGTTTGGTTCTTACTGTTGAATCAAGGGATTTAAGGCCCATCAACAGGTTGCAAAGGATGAGTTGTTTGTTTGCTTGGCATATGTGCATACTCATATGGAATTTAAATATCAAACAAAAAAATTAGTGAATTGCAGAGGTTTTGACTAAAATTTATATATGGTAGAAATTGTCCACAAGTTTCCCGCTTCAATTTTATTATTGCATGTCTGGAAAAAATATATAGGCCTTCAATATGATTTTTCCCAATTCTTTCTCAACACAACATTTTTGTTTCTAAATTATTTTTCCCGTGGACTTTGGCCAATCATTTTCTTCTATTGTTCCAATGCACTTTAAACGCTTGAACTTGTAATAAGATAACTTCCATAGTTGATTGCTTTTTCAAATCATGTGTTTCATGGCTTTGTAGAGAAAAAGGTTAACACAGTGTCCATCCTAGGATTTCAAAATAGACAATTTATATCGCTATGTGTGACTCCAATAACTTGTATACAATGACCAGTCGAATAGAACTGAAAATAGCTAAGCAACTATAATAACTTTTCTTGGTCTGTGTTACGATGAATCCTAAATTTACATATACAAGTAATCAATTAAGATGCAAGATCCACTATGTTGAGTGGATTGCAAATAGACTTCATTTTTCAACTATCCAAAGTATTAGAAATGTGGAAGTGCGAGGGTGCGGGACTAAAATGTGGTGAGTTGTTTGAATTCTCCACATAGTTCTTGAAAATAGAATAAGTCTCGTCTCTATGAGGATACACCTGTGCGGAATGTGAGAGCGTTGAAGATATAGTTGTATGAAATGAAAAAGTGCATAGGCATGCATATGCGTATATGTAGATGGACTAGTAATGGATTCTGCGCACAAAAGATGGAAATATACCAGAGTCTTTCCTGTGCTTGAGACATCTGTGCAGACTGCACTAGTGCTAAAGATATGGTTGTGCACACTACAAAGATATGGTCATATTAAAATACTACGTGCAATGTGAAAATTTTCAAAGTAAAAGTGCATCTAATTTGGAGAGTTTCGAAAGAAAGGAATCTTTTTTGTCATAATATCTCATATACTTGTTACTCCAATACAAAATTCTAAATGAAAATATTGTATCAAATTCTTCTGTCAATCCAATATCTTTATAAAATTCCTTAGTCAAATTCCCTTTTACTTAGCCTTTTTTCACAATGTGTGAAGCCCCTTGTTGTGACCATATCTTCACATTCCACATGCCTATATCTTATGTACATCGACACTTTGCAATGGTGTATGCTCCACAAATTCACCACTTATTCTAAGTCTATTTTCAAACCCTGTGCAGACTATTCATACGAGTTATATTCCTGCACTTCCACACTTTGCATTTGCAATGCTTTCACGACCGAGTTTCTTGCAATGAACCTAATTTGCATGATAAGGGAGTGATTTATTGCACATTGATTTGCTCGGATTTGCCAAGAAACAAAGGTTATTTAGGAATCAATTCCAAGTAAATGTCTGACTTTCCTATTGCTTGGTTAATGGTTTCTATTTATCATTCCCTATATTATGTATCTAATTCGGGTGTGGAAAGGAAATTTTAGTAAATACACCTCATGCACTTTGGCATAAATCAATTCGACCTCCATAATGCACTATTCATAGGTTTCACGTATATTAAAGTCCATTGAAAAAATCATAGGCATAACAAATAGAAAAAGAACAATTAGTTTTTCCCACATAGATTATGTACCACATCCTCCAGTAACATTATTGCTTCAGAGACAATTTGAACAACATTGATAGGAAAACTCTATTTCCAAATTTAAACAATATGGCATGGACATCCACTTTGTCGAGATTGTTAAATGACGAAGATTGTGAATCGATAACTGGTATTGAAACTATAAATATCCCCAATGAAGTACACACATGCAGAAGACATGGCTAGTCAAGCATTGTGTATATAGCTAACGCAAGGCACTATACAAACCATCAATATTCACTACATAAAAAATGCCTTTTGATAAAAAAATTTATGAAACACAATCCATTTCCAAAAGAATTTTATATAACATTTGCAAAAGCATGGCAGTTAGGAGAAAAGAGTGTCTCCCCCAGTCCCGCACTTCTACAATTTCACATTTGCAATCCTTCAATACCAGGGATTATGACAAGAAACGTAATTTGCATGATAACCAAGTCATTTATGGCACTTAGATTTGCTCGGATTTGATAAAAAATGGAGACTATTTAGTAGTTGTGTGAAGTAAATGTTGTGGTTTTATATGAGTTATCCAATGCCTTCTATTAATCATTTCGTGTATCCCATAACTAAGTTAGGTGTGGAAAGGACATTTTACTAAATATTCCCTGTGCACTTGGCCTTAAAGAAATTGGACCTTTGTTATGTACTATTCATAACTTTCACGTATATCAAAGTGATTTTAAAAACCCACACATGTAGCATATAGAAGAAAAAAAATAGGGTTCTTGTGTGGATATCCTATGTAGCACACCCTCTAGTAGGAATATTGCTTTAGCAACAATTTAGAGAAGGTCTATGGACAAACTTGCTTCCTAAACGTAAACTATATGACATGGACACTAACTTCGTAGAAACTATCAAATGACAATGATTGTAAATTGATGACTGGTATTTAAGTTGTAGACATCCGTGATGTAGACCATGTACTAACTCAAGATGTAACCATATTCCAAAATACTCATTATCAAAAGCCTCTTTAATTAGCCAATTTTCACCTTGTGTCGATTCTTTTGTTACCATCATATCTCAGCATATGGCACATGCATATGTTCATCAATTAACATTGTCCACACATCCAATACTTTTGCAGCACGAATTCTGACAACTCATGTAATCTGCACTAAAACTGAAGCTTTTATGAAAAGTTGATTTGTTGCGACTTATGAAGAAAGGACGATGATAAGGAATAATGCAAAGTAAAGGTCATGTTGTTCTATGAGATACTTGATGGTTTCTAATTATGTTTATGTGTCTTCCAAAGATATTTCATATGTGTGGAAAGGACATCCTAGTAAATACGCGTCATGTAGTTGGCTTTAAAGAAAATGGATCTCAATAATCTATTATTCATAACCTTCACCTATGCCAGGTTGATTTAAAGAGAAATCATATGGAAAATAAAAGAAGAACCCATCCCTTTTTTGGTGATACTATCAATTCACTAGCCAGAGAGGACAAGAATTTACATCGGTATACCTCCTACAAGTGGTTATTGAACAAGTGTGCAGAAGAAAAGAAAATGTACAAACTCTAGACCACAGGGCTTGGCAATGTTGTTGTCTACCAGAGGTTTTCAACTTCAGGGAATTTGTATTCTGGTGTGCTCGAAGGTTCGATTCCAGGACAATAATGATTAAGGTCACAACAAAAGGAAAGAATTGAGTCATGTTTACTCCTAAGGTGTTCAAAAAAATGTTTTGTCTTCCTTTTGCAGATAAACCTCTTAAGGTTGTGGAAGCAGATGTGTTCCTAGCCTCTCATGCAAGAGGTTCCAATATATTGAGAGAATATTTTCTACCATTTGCAAACATGTTGTCAGACCTTTCAAAAATTTATATAACTTTGCTACAAGAGCCATACTGGGACTTTTCATGACTTTTTATGCGTGTAGTTGGGAGACAATCCACTTCACACATACCCAGTTCAGCATTGTATGCACTTTTTACCTTCTGGAGGGATGCCATGTTTGATTGGGCATAGGTGATATCAGATGAACTTTTTTTCGTTTGAGAAATTACTTAAGCACTAAAAAAAAAAATATGACCACGTATCTGGTGTTTGCAATTGTCTATTGCAATGTCTTTGATAGTATGCATATTAAAGGAAAGAGATATCAAATTCTTATCCCTTTCATATAAGAGGAAGATCCAAAAAATAGGCAGATCTGGTTGTATACAAATCAGACCATCCCAAGACTAAGGATACAAAAGGATAGATCCAAATCTTCGTGTAGAAGAGAAAAAAGAGAGATCAACAAAAGACTATCATCAGTCATTAAGCTAGAATAGAGATATACGGTGAGTATGGCTCTCTAGTCCACCTATCCAATGTTGATAAGACAAAATACCAGAGTGATCCAGTAAATCTTTTTTGGATAGAATATCTGCTTCCAAATTTACCTCCCTGAAAATATGTGAGAAGCTTATCTGAGTTAAGGTCTGTGTGAGATTGATCTAACCGAACGAATTGATCTGGACTGCTAAGGTTTGGAGCAACTTCAATATAGGGTTTGGCAGTCATGGCCATAGCAGAGGATAGCATGAGCACCAAAGGGGGGGGTAAGGGTACCCCCTCATACAAACAGGTAGTGGTAGATAGAGGAAAAGGGCCAAGAGGCATAGTTTTCAAGGCACCAATGACAGACGCCTCGGGATTAGACCCAGAAAAAGGTCAGGAAAGGAACCAGGGAAAAAGCGAGTGCATGGGAGAAGAAGCTGGAGAAACTCAGAGTGAGGTGCAAGACAAAGGGGCAGAAGGGCATAACCCGTGCAAACCCAAAACAACAATAATACCCAAGGTGATATTGGAGGATCTGCAAACGTAACTCTACAGGGACTAGATGAAGATGCATGCGCTAATCTGCAAGTTCATGGGTTTGTGGCCCACAGAAAGAATGCTTCACAACTGGATTAAATATCACTAGAAGCCAAATAGAGAAGTGGAGCTCCACCTGGGCTCGAAAGTCTTCTTCACAGTAGTATTCATGAACCTGGAGAACAAGGATAGAGTCTTTGAGGGAGGGCCATACTTCCACACCTCAGAAGGATTGTGCATGTGGCCATGGAAGGAAAATTTCTCCCCAAAAAAAGAGACTTTCAAAAAGGTGTTGGTCTGGCTGAGATTTTATTCCTTACCTTTAGACTACTGGTTACCCTCCACTTTCGAAGAAATAAGAAATAAACTGGGGAAATATGTGAAGGCCTCATAAGCCACCCTAAAAGGGAGATATACATACTATGCAAGAATCTGCATAGAGATGGATGTGTTGTGAGCACTCCTAGAAGCCATAAGTATAGAATTCAAGGATGAGAAATGGATCCAAAAAATAGATTACGAATAGATCCCCTTCATATGTAGAAGATTCCATGAACATGGCCACCTGATCAGAGAATGCCCTCTTAATAAAAAACAGGAAGAAAAAAACCCCAAACCACAGCAGGATGAGGATGGGTTTATAAAACCGAACCCCAGAAGTAGAGAAAAAAAAAAGCAGAGTAAAAGCCCAGTAGGAAATAACCTGGAGACCCGAAATAAAATGGAAGGACGAGACAAAACCAATAAAGGGGCAGAAGACGAAAAGGATTTGGAAAAATCTCAACAAGTTAGAGAACAAGCAACAGACGATCCCACAGATCGTCCAAGTAACAAGAAGGAACAGGGGAGTTGCGCAACCCCGATGGATGGAGAAACCAGAGACGATAACACCCCCATGAAAGAAGAAGAGGGAGACGTGGAAATAACCCCAAGCGAAGTAGGCACATAAGATCATGATCTCAAAGACCTTATGTAAAGGGAAGGAATAGATCTCCCAAACAGACTGGAGCAATGGAAAAGATAGGGAGTAGACAATGTACCAACAAAGCAACTTGACCACATTTAGTACCTATTTCTCCTAAGGGAGGAAGCCAAAGATAAAGGACCAAAGCACACACACGGGGAGATTGGACACCTAGGAGTCAAATCTGGTGAGGGACAACCACAGCTCTTACCCAAGCATACACAGAGGAAAAAAGGCAGGAAATCAAATAGCGTAGCCCTACAAGAGCTTAGAGAGCTACTGATAAACTCGGCTAAGATCAAGAAATTATTCCCCAAATCCCCCCCACATGTTTAAATTGTTGGCAAATATTGAACAAGAAATGGACACGTGTTGATGGTTGTTGTCATTAATGGCAACAGTGGAGACAGCAGGATAAGAAGGATAAAACCCCGTGGGGATTTGGAAGTAAAAGCTCAGGAGGAACAGCCTTGAAGNGCTTACAGAGGAAAAAGGAAGACAGAGATCCAGTGACCGTTGGATCCCATTTAAATTTCCCGAAAGTCCGATAGCCGTCAGATCTTCAGAAGATGCGCAGAGGTTAAACGCAGGGGTTAAGTCCTACTGTGCAGAGGTGAAATCCTGAAGGATTAGGAACCGTCCATTCGCAAGGACAGGTGGCATATGATCGAGCGTTGTCGGAGTTATGATCATCGGCGAATCGGGAATCGGAGTTTCATGAGTCTCATGTTCAATCACAATGAAAACACCAAAATCACGATATGTGATCTCATGATTTGATCGTAGCCGTTAAAGAAAGAATGATCTAGACCGTTGAATCTCTGCGTGGAGTGCGAGTATTGGTATGGTTGTGTAGATGACTCAGTAACCGTTGGATCCAAGCGCAAGACCCGATCATCGTTGGATCAGAGATAATCTACATGCCTTTTAAAGAACAAGGATAAGTGGGAGTAATCGCGATGTACAAAATCCCGATCTAATCTGAGCCGTTGAGCTAGAAGTGATTTGAACCATTGAATCTATGCATGAAGAATCGGGAATCGGGAATCGGCACTTTGCAATGTCAAAATCTCTTGAAAATGAGAAACCCGAAATCGCGAAATGCGATTTCGCGAATTGATCTCAGTTGTTAAAGAAAGCAAGAGATGAGGACCGTTG